>JAVTVY010009117.1:0-45399 GCA_036873755.1 Hanleya hanleyi
ACGATTTCACTGATCATTGTGTTGTTTTCTGAGCTGGGGAACATTCTCTGTCGCAGTTTATAACGGAACTTTGTTCCTTTCGGTGTCCACTGAGATGAATATTGTGATCTGCATCATGCCTCGCCTGCATGTCACACGAAGACTGTAATCGAGGGAGTGTGCTGTGTTCGAGCGAACGCATCAATTTGTGTGATATCAGACAGGAAACGTGAAAATTCATATTCTTTCACAGATTTCGAAGTGTATACCGTTCTGGTGAGATGAACGCAGCCTTTATGATCAGCGATAACTTTGTTGGCTTTACATCGCATCGGCGGGAACAGATGCCGCTTTATTGCAAAATTACACCTCTTAGGCAGCCATCTGGCTAGCAAGGTAAGCCTTAACACTTATATTTTCATTGGATGCAAGGTTGTCTTGAGAAATATATCTCTAAATATGATTAATTATCGATTGTCTATCACGACAAACTAACACTCGGCTGAACAAATATGACCAATAATTTTTCCGTAAATATGAAACGTACAAACTTCTTACGTCAGGACAATGTTCTCCTATTTCCTACAGGAATTTTCCGTAGAAAATTTATAAATGGGTTAAACTTACAAAAAATGTCCGTAGGGACATAATATGTACTGAGTAGGTAATAATTTAAATTTTCGCCACACTACCATCTATTTATCCATGTTAAAACACCAGGTACATTGGGAAATAAATTGATTTTCCTGACTAAAAAAATTACGTGTATAGACTCTGGGTGACAGTCGTCTAATAGTTCCATGAAAATTGTGACGGGTTTTATCGAAAAAATAATAAGAAATTTAATGATTTGGGACAAGGGGTACATACACAGCACAGTGGGATTCTTGCACTGCCTGACACCGGTGAGTGGGTGGGTTCAAAATGGCGGTCTGTGGATTGGCCGTCATTTTGTACTCCCAATCACTATACAGTGGGTCAGCCTATATCTTGCACTCACTGACGCCGGTGAGTGGGTGGGTTAAAAATGGAGGACTGTGCATCACGGCCATTTTGTACTCACCTCCCCACTAGAGTATAAAAAGCCTATAATTTTGATATGTATTCACCAATACACCATCATGAGTTTTCGAAGACGACGTGCCCCTCTGTTTACACATCATCCGACTCGAGACCCGAGAATTGCTCAGACAGAAGAACACAGAGAAATCGTTACCCATGAAGAAGAAGATGGAAGGGAATTGACGATCATCTCCAGTTTTCAACGAGTACTTGAAGATGAATCCACGTTAATCAACAGTACCCAAGAACTCGCACAACAATTGCGGGAAGAAGTGAGAACAGAAGAAAGTAGCCGGCTGCGAAGACTGAGTGAACAACAGGACCAAGACATACACAGAATGGAAGAAAACGACAGTGATGTGACGGAAGGTGGAGAACAAGACGAGCTGCCCTGGCTAAATTCTAGTAGACCTCCCACAACAACCACGATGACACCGCCTGTCTACACTGAAAGTATAAGGACTGAACACCCTACAGCCGGACCTCCTACCATTGCCGAAACTCCCACAATTTCAGCGGCAGAAACACCACAACCCTGTCGCCACCAAGTCGAGATAATCCAACTCAATGAACAGATTATGGTCATGCAGAGAGGGCTGGATGGGATGGAGACAACCATGAATGGGATGGAAGCGCAAATTACCATACTCAAGAAAGAACGCCGTGTCGAAGAGAAAAAAAACACGATGCAGTATCTGTACGGAGGAAGAAAGTTGGTACGCCGTGTTACCCTGTGGACATCTTTGCCTATGCAAGGATTGCTGGGTAACCCTGACGTGTCAAGGTGCGATGTGTCGATGCATTGATGCCGGCGAGTCCCATTTGAAAATAAAATGTCCGATATGCAGAAAACATGTAGGAGGCGTGAAGAGAATATTCCGCGCCTGAGTGTGTCGTATCACGCTATCAACGGCCCTTTTCAGGGCCAACCCATCTTTCCGGAAGAGAAAACTTCTTTCCTAAGCACACCAACTAACACCAGATGTCCATCATCCTTTTTCCCCAAAAAAAAATTTTTTCAAAAAAATTTTTTTGAAAACAAAAATCTTCATACGTCAGGTCAACAAAATTTTATTTTTGAGGTAGAGGGTCGAGTCAGGTATCATATTGAAGCTGACGTGAAATGCTTCACAATGATACTTCACTCGACCCGATTGGACCATTAGGGACGCCTCTAACCTCAAAAAAGATTATTTTGAAGATAAATATCAACATCCGGTGAATGAAGATTTTTTTATTTTAGAGGTAGTGGGTCGAGTGAGGTATCTAATGGAAGCTGACGTGAAATGCTTCACAATGATACCTCACTCGACCCGATTGCACCACTAGGGGCTGCCCTAACTCCAAAAAAAGGCTATTTTGAATTTTCTGCGCATGCGCGAAGACCAAAGGCTATGAAAATAGCCTTTTTTTGGAGTTAGAGGCGTCCCTAATGGACCAATCGGGTCGAGTGAGGTATTAAATTGAAGGTGACGTGAAGGAGCATCTGATAGACTGGGTATGGGCTTGAATTAGGGTAATTGTGCGCATGCGCGAAGATGATATCAAAAATATCAATCTTCAAAAATAGCCTTTTTGGAGTTAGAGGCGTCCCTAATGGACCAATCGGGTCGAGTGAGGTATCAAATTGAAGGTAACGTGAAGGAGCATCTGATGAACTGGTGTAGGTTGAACTATAAGCATTCTGCGCATGCGCAATCTTCAAAATAGCCGTTTTTGGAGTTAGGGCAGCCCCTAGTGGTCCAATCGGGTCGAGTGAGGTATCAATGTGAAGCATTTCACGTCAGCTTCCATTTAATACCTCACTCGACCCACTACCTCTAAAATAAAAAAAAAAAAAATCTTCGTACACCCGATGTTGACATTTATCTGCAAAATAGCCTTTTTGGAGCTAGGACAGCCCCTAGTGGCCCGATGGAGCCGAGTGAGGTATCAATGTGAAGGTGAGATGAAGGGCCATCTGATGGACTGGTGTGGGTTGAACTATCAGCATTCTGCGCATGCGCAAGAATGGAAATAGACGTTTTTGGAGCTATTTGACTATTAAAAAAAGGAAAAAAAGAATGAAACCAGTCAGTACATGCATCCCATAGTCCCAGGTCACGCCCGATTCACGCAGACCGGAAGTGACGTCATACACCTGCGCACAACCGTGATGGAAAAAAATGGATATGACCTTGAACTGATCACGTGACCTCCCCGTGATGACAAATACCCAGAACCAAGTGAGTACATGCATCCCATAGTCCCAGGTCACGCCCGATTCACGCAGACCGGAAGTGACGTCATACACCTGCGCACAACCGTGATGGAAAAAAACCAGAACCAAGTCAGTACATGCAGGCTGGCTGGTCAGGTCAGGTAAGTCAGAGTGCTCCACAAAGTAGTGCAATTGAATACACCCCTTTCCCTAAAAATCGACTGCTTTTATACATGACCCGGTGAGTGGGTGGGTTCAAAATGGCGGACCCTTATTTTACACACACAACACCCTAAGCCGCCATTTTAAACCCACCCACTCACATCCAGGTCAAATCAGTGCACCCGAGTGAGTGGGTGGGTTCAAAATGGCGGACTTTCAACGTCGCAGAGAAAATAAGCGGCCGCCATTTTGAACCCACCCACTCACATCTCACTCAATGACCCCGGTGAGTGGGTGGGTTCAAAATGGCGGACCCTTATTTTACACACACAACACCCTAAGCCGCCATTTTAAACCCACCCACTCACATCCCAGGTCAAATCAGTGCAACCGAGTGAGTGGGTGGGTTCAAAATGGCGGACTTTCAACGTCCCAGAGAAAATAACCGGCCGCCATTTTGAACCCACCCACTCACATCTCAACTCACGTATGCGAACCCCCCCTATGGCAACCCAAAAATTAACTCCGCGCATGCGCAGTGAGGCGCTACCATTCCGATTTACTCTATGTATACTACTTACCCTTTCTGAAAATATATTGTTCCAAAGTGATTAAAGAACGTTTGGTCTATAATCCCTATATGTTGTGTGAGAATATTGTCATTATCATGAAGTAGCGGACAATAATTACAGATTATCATCTGAAAAGTAGATTATTTTTGTTTACGCTCTATAGCCGACATATTTTTTTTTCACACGGCAGGTACATACAAACTTGCTAATAACTTCTCGATTTTTCATCCGATTATGTCAATTTTTGGGGAGCATAATATATACACTACAGTCCGAACGAAGGTGTCTCAGTTTTTCAAAATGTTGCCTTGTTTTGAAGTTATTGGAACTTGAAATAGACATTCATTTTGTTTCAAAAGATAAACTTTACATTACAATGCTCTCAAACTTTTTCTAAGTGTTTAAAAAAAAAAATGAGATGCGTTTGGTTTGAAAGGTTTATTATCACCATGCAAAATCTCGGACTCGTTACTTGTAAAATAATAGGTGGAATTAGCGATATAAAAAACACATAAAAATAACTGTTTTCTAACTGCAACAAACCCGTTGAAATAAACGTAAGAATTAAATTTTTACTTTATTCGGAACGCCGGAATCGTGATCTTTCCAATCATATAACACATATATATGTATGTGGAGTGGTTGTGATGGAATGAAACAGAATAAACGAGGGTGTCTAATATCAGGTGCTACCCCGGGCCTCGAGTCCTTAAGTTTTATCACATAAAACTGTGGTGGTTAACAATCTCCAATCTCTGGACAAAATTGTAAACTCACATCAAGGGAGGCAACTCACACTTATGATTTTCAAGAGTTAATGCTCTTTAATTTTAGAAAATAGGCAAGATCAGATAGTTTCCTCCAATAGAGCTGACCCAGAGGCAGAGATCCATGCGCAGACAGATTTCCCCATAGAGCTCATCCATGGGCAGACAGTTTTACCCTGTAGAGCTGATTCATAGGCAGACAGTTTTACCCTATAGATCTGATCCAGAGGCAGACAGTTTAGCCTATAAAGGTGATCCATATGCAGACACTTTTACCCTATAGATCTGATCCAGAGGCAGTTAGTTTTACCCCTATAGAGCTGATCCAGATGCAGTTAGTTTTACCCCTATAGAGCTGACCCAAATGCAGACAATTTTACCCCTATAGAGCTGATCCATATAGAGCTGAATCAGGGGCAGATAGTTTTACCCCTATAGACCTGACCCAAATGCAGACAATTTTACCCCTATAGAGCTGATCCATATAGAGCTGAATCAGAGGCAGATAGTTTTACCCCTATAGAGCTGACCCAAATGCAGACAATTTAACCCCTATAGAGCTGATCCATATAGAGCTGAATCAGAGGCAGATAGTTTTACCCCTATAGACCTGACCCAAATGCAGACAATTTTACCCCTATAGAGCTAACCCATAGGCAGACAGTTTTACCCTATAGAGCTGATACATAGGCAGACAGTTTTACCATACAGATCTGATCCATAGGCAGTTTTACCCTATAGAGCCGATACATAGGTAGACAGTTTTACCCTATAGAGCTGATCCATAGTCAGACAGTTTTATCCTATACAGCTGACGTCACCCATAGGCAGACAGTTTTACCCTATAGAGCTGATCCATAGGCAGACAGTTTTACCCTAGAGTTGGTTCACAGGCTGACAGTTTTACCCTATAGATCTGATCCATAGGCAGACAGTTTTACCCTATAGAGCTGATCCATAGGTAGACAATTTTACCCTATAGAGTTGATCCATAGGCAGACAGTTTTACCCTATAGATCTGATCCAGAGGCAGACAGTTTAGCCTATAAAGGTGATCCATATGCAGACACTTTTACCCTATAGATCTGATCCAGAGGCAGTTAGTTTTACCCCTATAGAGCTGATCCAGATGCAGTTAGTTTTACCCCTATAGAGCTGACCCAAATGCAGACAATTTTACCCCTATAGAGCTGATCCATATAGAGCTGAATCAGGGGCAGATAGTTTTACCCCTATAGACCTGACCCAAATGCAGACAATTTTACCCCTATAGAGCTGATCCATATAGAGCTGAATCAGAGGCAGATAGTTTTACCCCTATAGAGCTGACCCAAATGCAGACAATTTAACCCCTATAGAGCTGATCCATATAGAGCTGAATCAGAGGCAGATAGTTTTACCCCTATAGACCTGACCCAAATGCAGACAATTTTACCCCTATAGAGCTAACCCATAGGCAGACAGTTTTACCCTATAGAGCTGATACATAGGCAGACAGTTTTACCATACAGATCTGATCCATAGGCAGTTTTACCCTATAGAGCCGATACATAGGTAGACAGTTTTACCCTATAGAGCTGATCCATAGTCAGACAGTTTTATCCTATACAGCTGACGTCACCCATAGGCAGACAGTTTTACCCTATAGAGCTGATCCATAGGCAGACAGTTTTACCCTAGAGTTGGTTCACAGGCTGACAGTTTTACCCTATAGATCTGATCCATAGGCAGACAGTTTTACCCTATAGAGCTGATCCATAGGTAGACAATTTTACCCTATAGAGTTGATCCATAGGCAGACAGTTTTACCCTATAGAGCTGATCCCTAGGCAGACAATTTTACCCTATAGAGCTGATCCATAGGCAGAGTGTTATCCTATACAGCTGACGTCACCCATAGGCAGACAGTTTTACCCTATAGAGCTGATCCATAGGCAGACAGTTTTACCCTACAGTTGATCCACAGGCAGACAGTTTTACCCTATAGATCTGATCCATAGGCAGACAGTTTTACCCTATAGATCTGATCCATAGGCAGAGTTTTATCCTATACAGCTGACGTCACCCATAGGCAGACAGTTTTACCCTATAGAGCTGATCCATAGGCAGACAGTTTTACCCTACAGTTGATCCACAGGCAGACAGTTTTACCCTATAGATCTGATCCATAGGCAGACCGTTTTACCCTATAGAGCTGATCCATAGGTAGACAATTTTACCCTATAGAGTTGATCCACAGGCAGACAGTTTTACCCTATAGAGCTGATCCCTAGGCAGAGTTTTACCCCTATAGAGCTGACGTCACCCATAGGCAGACAGTTTTACCCCATAGAGCTGATCCATAGGCAGACAGTTTTACCCTTATAGAGCTGATCCATAGGCAGACAGTTTTACCCTATAGAGCTGATCCATAGGCAGACAGTTTTACCCTTTAGAGCTGATAAATAGGCAGAATTCAATCACCTAATTTTGTAGATAAAATTCAATCAGTTTTTCTAGTAAATTTGATCACTCACTAAAATTGTTAAAGAAGTAATGGATTATCAGGATGATTTTGGAACACTTTTTCAACTTCCTGTTTGAATAAATTTGATCAAGCATTTTTGGCAGGCAATTTCACTTTCTGTGATTAAATTATTGGGAATTTATCACATAGATGATACGACGCTGCGCATCTGAAAACCCCTCGGCTCTGGGCGCCAGCCATTCATAATGTATTCAATTCGAACCGCACTTCTTTGAAGACGTCGGGAACACCAAGCAGTCAAGTGACAAATATACAGATTATCAAAAATTTAGCAATTAGAAATGGCCCCTACGGTTTCCGTCCAATCAGAGAAACCGATAGTCATTACTCGTCTCTTGGTGGGCCCCCTATACCAAGTATCATACTGAACAGTTGAACAGTATCAAAGGATATATAGATCATCAATGATTTTACATAATTAAAAATGTCTGCCAAGGTTTCCATCCAATCAGAGAAAACGGTTCTGTGACTCATTTTTAGTCTCTTGATGTATTGATGATGAATACAAAGTCTTGCATCAAACACTTGAACAGTACCAGAGGTATAGATTTTGCATAAATTAAAGATGGCAATCAAGTTTTCCACCTAATCAGAGAAATTGGTTGTCATTAATTGTAAGTTTCTTGATGTATCGATGATTTATAGTTTCATATGAAGCACTAAAATGGTATCAGATATAGATCATTAATGATTTTGCATAAATTAAAATGGTCGCCAAGATTTCCGCCCAATCAGAGAAACCAGTTCTGTCATTCATCGCAAGTCTCTTGATGCATCGATGATGTTTACCAAATTTTACATCGAGCATTTGAACGGTATCAGAGATAGAGATCATTAATGATTTTGCATAAATTAAAGATGGCCACCCATCCTTCCCGTCACTCAGAGGAACTGATGTGGTTATTCATTGCAAGTCTCTTGATACATCGATGCTGTATACCAAGTTTCGTATAAAACACGTAAATGGTATCAGAGATATACATCATTAAAGATTTTGCATAAATTAAAGAAGGCCACCAAGGTTCCTACCCAATCAGGGAAACTGGTTTGGTAATTCCTTAAGTCTCTTGATGTATCGATGATCAAAATCAAGTTTCACAATGAACAGTGGAATGGTTTCCGAGATACATAAGATTAATGGTTTCGCATAAATTAAAGATGGACGCCAAAGTTTCCATCCAATCAGGTTCAGATTCAATAGGGTTCTGGGTCACGAGCATATCGATGTGCAAGTTTGGTGTGCCTAGGGTAAGTCGTTATAAAGATATTTTGGTAACGAGAAAGCTGTGATGGACAGGCGGACTTACCTGACCATGACAATACCGTTTGGCACATAAAGCAGAAGCCATAAGTTACACTAGATCAACACAACTACATATTTGAGAATGAAATAGGATCAGCGCTAGTTTTTCCACGGAAACCATTTCCTGTAAAATTCCTGCAAATTGAAATCAAGGGAATCCAACTGGATTGATAATGAGAGGCTTGCATAATTGGTGGATTGGTTGACTGGACTAAAGCTAACAATCAGGAAATTGTAATCACAGAATCTGATTGGATAGTTTGTATTGTGCAAGTCCCAGTAAAAATTTGAGTAAAATATATACAAATAATAACTTTGGATTCCTGCAGATTCTCATCGCATAGAATCTGCCTTTTGCACATTATTGAGAGAACAGAGAAGTCTCTGTGTGCAGTAACCCAGGACTTCAACTGATCAGCTGCTGGTTCGTATAATTTCACTGTCCTATCTTTTAACCCAAGAAAATATTTTGGTCATAGGTTACGTAATTTTATACATATGTACTATATTTTCCCAGTATTCGAAGAAAGTATCATTATGTATAACTTGACAAATATTACATGAAAATATGCCAGCTATCAACAGTTGAGAATACTCTCCTGGGTTAAAAGATAAGGCAAAGTAAGACTATATGAACTATAAATATGATCAGCTAAAGTCACAGGTCACTGCACAGACAGGCTGTTCTTTGTTCTGGACTTCTGTGCATTTTGTCAAGAACAAAAATAACAGCACTGTCTGATGATAAGATTGAGAGGATCCCATATAACATGATCATCAGATGAAAAAGCCCGCTTGAGAGAAAGAAGATATATCACAAACGAGAGATCCTGAAGGATCTTGGCGCCTACCATTGCCCGATAATTAAAAGCTAATGACAAGAGGATCTTTTTGTCCATTGTTACTAGGAACAAGCGATTGATTTGTAATTTTGTTCACAGAATTTCGAATCTGAGCGAAAAAGATCGAAAAAGGGACACTGGAAAACACCAAGATATCTTTCTAAGTTTCAGGAGTTTCAAGATTTCTAGAAACTGTACTTATGTCGGTTGTTATAGTACAAGACTACAAGTTAGTCTGAAAGTGAATGTACATGTACAGAGGATCCTTTGTCTTCGTTTTGTAGTATTTTTTAATTATTTTTGCACGTCATCATTGGGTACTGGAAGCAAAGACAAATATCTCTTTGACACTTTGGCATGAGCTATGAAACATACTTAAGGTTTTATAATTAGGAACGAATGCTAATTCTTTTCTGTTTACTGGGCTAGTTTGAGACATATCTTTTAAGATATCATGCTCGAAATTAGTAAGATTGTACAATACTTAATACTGAAGGGATCCGATCTGCGCAGTAAATTTGAAACTTCAAAAGTATCTGAATCCTGATTATCTACCTTGGATCGAAACATGCAGTAGTCTACAGTTGTCGAGTTGTGATGTTGTGTCACAAGAGTGACGTCCCTTCATGTAGCCGACCCCCGGCAGACGAAACGGTGGGGCAGTTCACTTGCAAACTGCATGGACTAAAGAAAACTCGAAGAAATACTTTTTAATTCCGAATTATTTGAACTCCTTGATATGGAAGGTGAAGGTACGAGTATTCTCTTAGTCAATATATAGAATATGCCCCACCGTTTCACTCTTGTGATGCAACGTCATAATTCCGAAATACCGTATTAATTTGAAGCATAACTTGGATTTTCGAATCGGACCAAAAAAGATATCTTGAACAACTAGGCCCCATGTGGGACCTGTGTACCAAATTTGAGAAAGATCACAGAAGTACTGCCTGAGGAATCATAACAAAGTTGCATGAGGAAATCCAAGATGGCTGCCTGGTGGCCATATTGGATTTTCGAATCGGACCAGAAAAGGTATCTTGCACAACTAGACCCCAAGGGGAACTTGTATACCAAATTCGAGAAAGATCCATGAAGTAGGTCCTGAGAAATCGCGATGACAAGGTTTCATGAGGAAATCCAAGATGGCTGCCTGGTGGCCATATTGGATTTCCGAACCGGACCAGAAAAGGTATCTTGCACAACTAGACCCCAAGGGAAACCTGTGTACCAAATTTGAGAAAGATCCATGCAGTTCTTCCTGGGAAATGACGATAACAATGTTTCATGGGGAAATCCAAGATTGCTGCCTGGTGGCCATATTGGATTTTCGAATCGGACCAGAAAAGGTATCTTGCGCATGTAGACCCCAAGGGGAACTTGTGTACCAAATTCGAGAAAGATCCATGAAGTAGGTCCTGGGAAATCGCGATAACAAGGTTTCATGGGGAAATCCAAGATGGCTGCCTGGTGGCCATATTGGATTTTCGAATCAGACCAGAAAAGGTATCTTGCACAACTAGACCCCAAGGGGAACCTGTGTACCAAATTTGAGAAAATTCCATAAAGTACTTCCTGAGAAATCGCGATAACAAGGTTTCATGGGGAAATCCAAGATGGCCGCCTGGTGGCCATATTGGATTTTCGAATCGGACCAGAAAACGTATCTTGCACAACTAGACCCCAAGGGGAACCTGTGTACCAAATTTGAGAAAGATCCATAAAGTAGTTCCTGAGAAATCGCGATAACAAGAAATTGTTTACGGACGGACGACGGACGGATGGACGGATGGATGGACGGCCGGATGGACGGACGACGGACCACGGACGAAAAGCGATTTGAACAGGCTAACGAGCCGCTAGTTGAGATGTATTGTCTGACAGAAACATTGCTGGAGTACACCATGACTGCCGCTTGTGTCGAGCATCCTGATTGGTCAGCCTGTGTCGCAAGCACTCATCCCAAATATGTATATGGGATGAATGATCCAGGTCTGTTTATTGCATAGGTTTTACAGAGAATAAGAGAGACGAGTGGTTCTTGTAATATAGCGCATATTTATTGATCTGACACAATGGGTGGTTTAGGCTAGGAACTCCATGTACACTGGCTCAATAACGGCTGGGCAGGAATACTGGCTGACCAGATCAGACAGTAATATATGGATAATTGGTGATGATACTTCAGATTAGAATTAGAATTGACCAAGGATAAAACCTTTCCTCGTCTTCAAGGTCAGGAATAAACTACTGGCTTCACACAGTACAGAGGTCAGAGTAAAAAATACTGCCAGATCTCGAAACTAAAAACTCAATTTACACATGATTATAGGCTCATAAATAATATGGTACAATAAAATCAATTATAAATCCACAATTTATAGTGAGAATGTTCAAAGTCACATGATTGGCTCTGCCAGTTTCTGCCAATGGCGAAACAGGAATTACACATTTGTATGCTCAAAATGTACACATTCACCCTGATTGGATTAAAATGTTCATCATTTCAGCCAATGACAGGGGAGAAATGAGTTTTATATTAGCATGCTTGAAATGTACACATTACCTGATTGGCTTAAAATATTAATCATTTCAATGAAATGAGCATTAGCATCATGCTGCATGCATGAAATATTAAACCTTTTTATAGCAAAATGGCAGAACAACATGTAATAATAATACAGGACAATGGTCTTCCAACAGAACAGACATGAAATTATCATAGGTCTGCTTAAAAAAAAAATCAAGAGTCTATATCACAATGATCACATGACCAATCATATCTATAATATTCCCACATAGTTAACCAAAGGCTCTTCATAATATTAGTAGCTAACATCTAGCAACAAAAATACCCATTTGTGTATTTTTACACATTTGTATAAGGACCTTACTTTGGAATGCTATATTTCACATCTACATCTACCTCAGTTATCTGATATGCAAAATTCAAAATAAAATATTTCAATTCTAATGTCCACGATCTTCCATAAACGGACTGCTTCAACACATGTACTGAAATGAAGGTACACATGCTGTAGATGTAGTAATAAGTATGATACTTAAGGACTTTTATAAATTACTTCTGCCCATTGACTGATATTCAACATATGCCTTACAAAAAAACTGAATTAAAAACCTTTATATAAACATACATACATTATAAATAGCTATATTAATTTCTTTTCCTATAATACCGTTTTGATTTTTGCCATTTGGAAGATTCAGGGGAAGAAATCAACGCCAGAATCACTGTTCCATTTGGTACTAATACTACTTTCTCTCCATACAGACATGTTCCTTCCAAGACTTCAGTACAGCAAACAAGTCTTGAGCGAAATAAAATAAAATAATTATGACTTGAGTAATGAAGTGGTGTGTGTGTATGGCTTGTGTCATCTGTCCAGTAAGTTTCAATTGTTCAGACCTTTATATTACTGAAGACCCTTCCATTGAGACTATACTCAAACAGACTATTGTTCTCTTTTGTCTTTTGTGTCACTGTGTTGACCTAGCCAGTTACATATTTGACATGGACAGTGAGTGAGTGAGTAAGTAGGATTTAACGTCGTTTTCAACTATGTTTCAGTCATATCACGACAGTGCCTACATTTGTGCCAGGACACGAGTGCCCACAGTTCCTATTATCCTGGACACTGATCAGTCCAGCCAGTACAGCATCTGGTCACCCATCCAAGTATTGATCGGACTCAACGTCGCTTAACTTCGGTGATCTGACGAGAACCGGTGTGCCCAACGTGATACGCCGTACCTTTTTGGACATGATGGAACAGGGCCTCATTTGGTGTAACCGATTGAATGTAGCCAGAGACAATTCTGATGTTTGGGAGAGGTTTACAGTTTGATTCTCCTAAACCAATTTGTTGGAGCGAGGGGTGTTTATGCCTTGTAGATAATGGACCATTCTGATGAGAGTAGGTCCATGAAAATCAGCAATATGGATTTCAAATGCCCTGTAGATCTGGTCCAATGCCCTGTAGATCTGGTCCAATGCCCTGTAGATCTGGTCCAACGAATGGACAGCAATAATCTCACAGTAATAAATTGCCCCTCAAGGAATATAAATAAACTATGTGGAGTTGATACAGCCATTCTCACATTGTCAGAGTTTGTTACAACCTAATTGTAACACAATCTAAATAAAATTAAATCCTATCTGCTCCCAATTTGGATATGTGGTTTGTAGGATCTAACAGGCTTGCAGTAACTCGCGTGTTAACCAATCCCGAGAACGCTTCATAGTGCTTTGAAGGGAACATTGATGACAAAGAATTTTTGGTTGGCTCAGCCGAATTAGCCGGCTCGCTGGCGGGGGTGTCTTTTCATGTTGCCGCGGTCCCGACATTGTGGCACCATAATACAGGGTAGATATATGGACTGATCTTTGGTGAAAACATTGGGTTAAATGGACACGGTGAACCTATCTCCCCTTCCCGAGTGCAAATGGACGAGTCCTGATGCGACCATGATGTCATAATGCTATTAAATATCCATGGTATGGGCGCTCAGAACACCAAATTCAATTGAAATACGTTAGATCCTATATAGCGACATGTACGATTGGGGAGCATTGATAGGATATGAATTTATTAAGATTGATTGTAACAACACCCTCACACTGGTTTGGGCTGAAAAAGTGGCAAGCATGTGCATTCACTCATCGGGTCTTGGTTGACACAGATTTGTATGGTTGCAAAACATGCCAAAAATCTGGAATAACACTCTTTGTGTCATACATGTATATTGCTTAAACAGATGTGCCAACATTACTTTGATTTTCCATGTCAGCCAAAGTCAAGTTGGACAAGGCTGGCTGAAACAGATCTCTGAAGATAACACAGGAAGGAAGCAATCAGAGATTGCTCAATTGTATGCCCCCCCTTCCACTTTAATCCGATACTGCCCCGCCATTGTTCTGTTCTTTATTGGTTGGTGGAGGCCTAATTTGGATAATTATAAATCTGTTTCAGTCACTTTTTTGCCATGCCTCACATAATACATATTCCAAGTATCAAGCAACAAGTGATAATACGATGCTTCGATGCAAGCTGGTCGCCAGGGCTTTCGCCAAATCCGAAAATGTGACCTGGTCATGAGACCTACATTCCTTGGGAGTATATTGTGGTGAAATTATGAAGCGATCAGTGAACTTTGAATTTTGCACCCAATTCACTGTTTTTGGGGCAATTTCATACTTCAGGACCTATGTTGTTTGCTTTGGAATGTAGAATAACATATAATATAGCCATTTTCCTGGTTCAAATCGGTTATGGACCGAGATCCAGCTTGGACAAATAAATATATCCCATTCACTTAGGTTTAAACAAAGGGCCATAACTCTTGAAAATATAACCGAAAACAGAGAACTTCACGCTGCACATCTATGGGTCACTGACCACATATCATGCAAATTTCGTACTTGTTCATACAATATCAACCGAGATCGAGCCCTACAAATCCCAATTCACAAAGATTTGCAGAAAAAAGGGCCATAACTCTTGAAAATATAAGCGAAATGTGGAGAAACTTCACGCTGCACAACTACAGGGCACTGACCACATATCCTGCAAATTTCATAATTGTCCATACAATATTAACCGAGATCCAGCCCGGACAAGTTCCAATTCACAAAGATTTGAAGAAAAAAGGGCCATAACTCTTGAAAATATATGCGAAACTCGAAGAAACTTCACGCTGCACAACTACAGGGCACTGACCACACATCCTGCAAGTTTCATAATTGTCCATACAATATTAACCGAGATCCAGCCCGGACAAGTCCCAATTCACGGAGAAATCAGGAACAAAGGGCCATAACTCTTGAAAATATAAGCGAAACGTGGAGAAACTTTACGCTGCACAACTGTGGGTCAATGACCACATATCATGCAAATTTCATACTTGTCCATACAATATTAACCAAGATCCAGCCCGGACAAGTCCCATTCACAGAGATTTCAGAAAAAGGGCCATAACTCTTGAAAATCATACCGGAACTCGGAAAAAACTCTACGCTGCACAACTATGAGCCACTGGCCACATTCCATGCAAGTTTCAATCCTGTCCATCAAATATTAACCGAGATATTGCCCGGACAAGAAATTCGGACGGACAGACGGACGGACAAAGCGATCGCTATATGCCCCCCCTCTAGTTAGAGGGGGGGGCATAATTAAAGAAATGGGTTTTCTGTAGCCTATTTAGCAAAGGCAATATCTGTGATCATAACAGGAGAGTTCACCGAGATTTGCAAATGACCGATTGTTATGTTCAACACATCAATCTGCAGAATTTGCAAATGGGAAAATGGAAGATAATCATGTTCAACAGTTCAATCTGCAAAACTTGCAAATGGGAAAATGGCAAATAATTATGTTCAACACATCAATCTGCAAAACTCCCAAATGGCAGAATAAATGTACCAGACATTTGATGTTTGATCAATTTGTACACCGGTTACATTTATACCATGTACAGTGAGACATTAACACCTAAATGTTCAGATGATTGCAATCAATGAGCACACATAGTTATCCCCCTTTATCCAGATCAATATGGTAGTTTTCGAGAAGTTATTTAGTATGGATGTCTCAGGAATGATCCAATCCTTTTTCCTCCCAGGGCGGATTTCCTGTATCAGGCATTGCATCGGGTTTGGAGAAATCAGAAGAGCTAAAATTCACTCCCCAAACAACATTTGGAAGAATATTTTCTAGGTCAGGCGACTGATCTTATACTATACAATGCATAATTACCTTCAATGAGAAGAACTGTTTTGCACTCTACTGAATTTGAATTTAGGGGGCAATTGGGATAGAGCACTCACGCTCGTCTCAAATCCTCAGCATTGGGGCACAGTCCTATAAAAATCGCTTCGTCACAACGAACATGTATAAAGAGGCAAAGGATAGTTTATGGCCTTGTTAAAACAAAGTTTGTGAGAAAAGATGATATAGATTCTTTTCATATAAGAGCAGAAATCATGTGTATCATCTCAATATATTTTTCTTCTGCCAAAGTGTTAAAATATATTTTATGAGTAATGCTATAATTAGTGAATAGAGTATAAGTATTCATCATCCCTACAGCAGTTTGTTACTGAACAGGAAGGCCCCACTGAATGTGTCTAAAGCAATGAGGGAGGTGGGGGAGTGGGGGGGGGTGGCTTAATGTCACACGTAAGTTTGTTTCACTCATCTGGTGACAGTTAGTTTGACTTTCACTTGGGGGAGAGAGAGAGAAAGAATTAAGGTTTAACGTTGTGTTTGGGAAGTAACTTTGCCTCAAGCAGGGTATCAATTATACTATCATATCATATCATAGTTTGTTACCTAAGTCTTCACAAACTTACTGTGTGACAGTGAATGCACAGACATGCATGTTGTACAATGAAGGGGGATAAAATTAACAGCAAACCATCGTAAATTAAGAAAATAACATTAGCCTATTCAGTAAAACCTGAAATTAATTAAACAATTTTTGCCAAGTAATACAATAAAAAGTCTTGTATGTCTATTATTATCCCTTGCACTTGACGTTCCCTATAAAGGTGGGCGAAAATATAACCAACCATCTTTTCAAATTCAAATATTTTGAAGATATAAAATCAGCCTGGATGGTCAAAGTTTTATCCCGCTTTAAGAGAACTCCGAGATTCAATACATTAACTGTACATTACATGCAAGACTGGATTATTAAATCATCCATGCTAGGCCCTGGAATTGTACCAGTTCGGGAAAGGATTCCGGATTACAGAGAGTAAAAAGTTTGAAACACCACATATTGAAGCATTAGGACGACGACCACCCACTGTCAGTATTCACTGTGTTGTTGATTTACTCAAGGGACACTTCAGATAGGTTAAATTGAAATTGTGGGTCCGAGAATCTATCCTTAGGTGAAGTAAACCCGCCTTAGCACACTGTTCACACTGTGTACATCTCTTAACTTGATCATCCAACATCAGCTTACCAACTGTGCTGTCTAGATCACTGCAGTTTCATAATTACATCCCTTGTCTCAAATCTAGGTTACCAGTCTTGTCCACCAGTGTTAAAAACTACGTTGTGGCTACCTTAATGAGGACGAAGTAGCCAGCCTTCCAATGCTCTCAGATCGCCAGTCTTCAAAAAAAACTGGATCATCAGCCATGATCTAGGTCACCAATCTCAACATTCTTGGTCACCATTCTTCAGAGTATGAGTCACCAGCCTTTAAAATCTGGGTCACCAGCCTTCAGAATCTAGGTCAACAGCCCTGGAATCTAAGTCTCCAGCCTTCAGAATCTGTCACCAGCCTTTCAGCCTTCAGAATCTAGGTAATCAGCCTTCAGAATATGGGTCAACAGCTTTCAGAACCTAGGTCACCCACCTTCAAAATCTAGTCAACCACCATTCGTAATATAGGTCACCAGCCTTCAGAATCTGGGTCAACATCCTTCAGAATCTAGGTCACCACCCTTTAGAGCACATCACAATCTAGGTCACTTGTTTCCATTGTACATTCCCTAATGCAGCCAGCACAATGAATACGAGACAGCAGCCCATCCATCCTCAATTTTAATGTACATCAATTGATGAATCACTATTTACCTCTAGTAGTAGTAAGGTCATTATGACGCCCTCTATACATCTGTACATTAGTAGTATGTCATTATGACGCCTTCTATACATCTGTACAGCCACCTCCTACATGTACAACACTCAGGAAATGTCCACCTTCGTTGCTCTATCTAAACAAAATCAAATGGATGACAACCCGGTACCCATCTCCCACTTGCTGGAAGCGTGAAACCTGTCCAGAATTGGGTATTCTGCGGTGAATCTTCCAGCATACTACAGAGAGGAACAGTTAGCATCTAGACAAACCTCAATGCTCTACTTCCAATTTAGTCTTACACGAAGTGCAATCCTTGAACTTGCAGGTCACTAACACAAGCTTCCACGTAGAAGAACATACTACCTTTAGTTTGTGTGACTTCAGCGTGAAGGATACAGGTATACAGTTACACTAGCAGAGACTCATCAACATGTGTGGTTAACTAACTCCATCATGTGTCTTCCTCCGAGTCAGTCCTGCTTCATTCTGCCACCATTTTCAAACAAGAGACAGCTACAACCTGGGAAAAAAACTGCTTCCATTGATTTCATCCAGCATGATGTGTTCACGCACTATCATACACTCACAAAATCCAGGGGAGACAACACACCTTGGTCCACACACTGATATCCCTGTGTCCATCACATTTTTAACTGCAACAATCAATGTTTCACAACAAGCAGGAGTATTGTGATTTCTACTACAGATCCACTTTGTTTTATGCCCAGATTTTTGCCCAAATCATGATTAGCGCTATGTACAATATTTTCTTGTGAGCACAATGTAATCTTATTGCGGTGAACTGTTGGTATTCTCATGATCAATGGTCAGAGTTCAGGGGTCAGGTCAGGTCAGAGTTCAGGGGTCAGGTCAGGTCAGAGTTCAGGTCAGGTCAGCGAGCATGAATGATCTGGAGTTCACAATGAAAATCAGGAAAATGCACAGAAAAATCACACGATGCATTCAGATTAATCTCCCGATTTTAAAATTATCCATTGGGAAATATATACACTTAAATGGCTTTACACATATTTTACAACAAATTTCCGATCTCCATTCTCTGTTGATCATTCAAACTGTTTGTTATTAAAACTCCTGGACTGGACAGATATCACACATGAATAACAAGAGTTATCTTCCTTTCCAAGAGTTGTCTTCCCTTCTTCTGTTTTGATGTTGAAATTTCCTGAAGCCAGTAAAGCATGGAGCACATCTTGCAAAGTGTTCCCAGTTTGCTGCGCTGTATTTGGGGGCAGTCACAAAGCTGAAGTATGTACCAGTGATGAGCTGGTTTGAGCTCACTTTCATCTTTTATAATCATCAAGAGGTTTGACCAATCCTTCTGTAAATGACAGAAACAATACAGAATGTATTACACTGACCACTGAGGCAGAAGGGATGTCAGGATTGGTAATATATAAAATGGGGGAGGATTGATAAGTTATTACTTGATTAAGATTGTGTGTATACCTGGGTCTATATCAGGCTCTTATCAATAACACTTCATCACTCTGAAGATAAAGAAGACTGCTGGAATTGAGTGTTATAGCAGTGATCAAGAAGACTGCTGGAATTGAGTGTTATAGCAGTGATCAAGAAGACTGCTGGAATTGAGTGTTATAACAGTGATTAAGAAGACTGCTGGAGTTGGGTGTTATAACAGTGATCAAGAAGACTGCTGCAATTGAGTGTTATAACAATAATAAATGAGACTGCTGGAATTGAATGTTACAACAATGATAACGAAGACTGCTGCAATTGAGTGTTATAACAATAATAAAGGAGACTGGTGGAATTGAATGTTACAACAATGATAACGAAGACTGCTGGAATTGAGTGTTATAACAGTGATCAAGAAGACTGCTGGAATTAGGTGTTATAACAGTGATCAAGAAAACTGCTGGAATTGGGTGGTATAACAGTGATCAAGAAGACTGCTGGAATTGGGTGTTATACCAGTGATCAAGAAGACTGCTGGAATTGAGTGTTATAACAGTTTATCAAGAAGACTGCTGGAATTGGGTGTTATAACAGTGATCCTGCAAGAAGTCTACTGGAATTGAGTGTTATAGTAAGTGATAATGAAGACTGCTGGAATTGAGTGTTATAACAGTGATCAAGAAGACTGCTGGAATTGGGTGTTATAACAGTGATCAAAACGACTGCTGGAATTGAATGTTATAACAATGATCAAGAAAACTGCTGGAATTAAATGTTATAACAGTGATCAAGACTGCTGGAATTGGGTGTTGTAACAGTGATCAAGAGGACTGCTGAAATTGGGTGTTATAACACTGATCCTGCAAGAAGACTGCTGGAATTGAGTGTTAGTGTATATTTTAAATCAGGTTACGGTAAGGTTACGGTAATTTCTCTAATAAATCGATCTTCGGAATTGATGTTTGAGGTGATAAAACAGAGGGTGATCGATTTATTGCAAATTCGGTAAAGCGAAAATTCAATGTTACCAGGGAATGAACCAGCAAGTGTTCAATTTCCAACTCTGAATTGTCTCAAATTCTATTCACGCAGCCACTTTTATCTTTAAAAACATTATTTAGATCCTGTTTGTGATATAATTTGAGAACAATGGAATTCTGGGGCGACAGACGAAGAGTGGGAATTTGTTCTTTCCACCGCCAGCTCTGCTGCCATGCATACCTGTAGTGCCAACATTTCCAGAACCTTCTTTTACTAATTTGTCTAACATGTGCACTAAGGTTCTTGATCTAGTTGATCGGCTATTTTTAGCTTTGTGAAAATAGTTTGACATCATTGGGAACAAACGAACGCCTTGCAAATGAAGTTTTGTGAAAATGCTTAGTATTTCCTTTCTAAATTGTATACATTTTACCTTTTTCACGATCAGTTTTCAATTTTTTAGATATTCATACCATCGAACTCGATGACTGTGAATCCCTGGTCAACACTTGCACATTAGCATTGCATGTGATAACATTTTTAGTACAAACGGGAATGGATCTACTAAAAATCGGGGGTGATTGAATTATTACAACTTCCAATCAGGTGATCGATTTCCGATAGGGTAATCAATTTATTGAAGGAATTGTCATACATTTCTCTCACAGCTCCTACAGTTGTACCCAGTATTTCAAACATTGATGTAAGATATTTTTTATATAAAATTTGAGTCTCTCTGCTAGGAAGACTTACCGTGATAAACTCTCAAAATAGCTTCACAGACAAATTTATACTGACTCTGAAATAGAGTGAGAGAAAAGATATGAATACAAGTTCAAAGTACAATTATCATACCTTTTCAATGAACAGATAAGATGAAAAAACAAATTTGTCATAATAGGGGTTACCTATTTCTTAGGAAAATCAAAAAAATATAAATTTGATTAACAGTCATATTTCTTCGTAGGACTTCATTCCAAACTAAATCACTCCCCATTCTTTCACATGATTTTTGTCCATTGAGTGGAAAGAGATTGATATTGAGTAAGTGAGTTGCAAAATATCCATGACCTTTGAGGTCAGAGGTCAGTTACGAGTTCACTTACAGCTGTCTGTATTAACATGGCCCTCTGATCCCTCATCTGTCTCACTATGGAGAGAGGGTAGACCGGCTGATTGGCCTCTATTAAACACATGGCCGTCTCCATGGTGATGAGAACTCCTGTTCGTCCAATCCCAGCACTACAATACAATCACACCGGGACAGTCACAAACAAGATCAAACTCGGGTGGTCTGGTGAAATTTGGCAATGATTAAAACAAATAAATACAGATGACTGCTTCTGTAAGGTGAGTGAGTATAGGGACATATTCATGAGGTCATTACTTCAGCAATGATGAGCACATTTTGTCGGTTTCAACTGTATTGATTAAATGATTCTGAGGTGGAGAATGACGGTAAATGAGCAAATTCTTTGGGCTAGGCACAATGAATAAATGTTTTCCAGTTTGACAGCAATGAATAAATGCTTCCTGGTTTGACAGCAATGAATAAATGCTTTCCAGTTTGACAGCAATGAATAAATGCTTTCTGGTTTGACAGCAATGACTGCTTCCCGGTTTGACAGCAATGATTAAATGCTTTCCGGTTTGACAGCAATGAATGAATGCTTCATGGTTTGATAGCAATGAATAAATGCTTTCTGGTTTGACAGCAATGAATAAATGCTTTCCGGTTTGACAGCAATGAATAAATGCTTTCTGGTTTGACAGCAATGAATAAATGCTTCCTGGTTTGACAGCAATGATTAAATGCTTTCCGGTTTGACAGCAATGAATGAATGCTTCATGGTTTGATAGCAATGAATAAATGCTTCCTGATTTGACAGCAATGAATAAATGCTTTCCGGTTTGACAGCAATGAATGAATGCTTCCTGGTTTAAACACCAATGAAAGAATGTTTTCTGGTTGGATAGTAATGGGCAAATGTGGTTTGACAGAATGAATTGCTCATGGTGCCCTGATGAATAAATGCTTTGTTTTGGCAGTGATAACAAATAATTGATGGTTTAACATCTATGGAACAAATTAGAGAGCTTAGAGAGAACTACCTCTCTAAGATGGAGGTAAAAAACATATTTTTTGCCCAATTAAGTTAAGAATATATGAAATTAAGAGGTATTCACCATAGGTGACCATGCCATGATGGAAAAATATATCCGCATCAGGTGGTATTTAAAATTTAAGAAACAATTTGTATATATCTAATTTGCATGATATATAGTCAACATGTTTTGTTCTCTTTTAAAACATGAGAAGCGTGACTAAAGTCACAGGACCTACGAAGTAGGGTGAGGAAGATGACTTGGGGGTCCAAGTGTAATGTTATAGGTCACTTAAGTAGGTCAAATTTCATCAAAAGTAGGTCAGCTTAAAACTTACTGGTAACAGTCCCCTAATGCAAGTTCATGCCAAAAATCAAAGTTCTGATGACAACGGTTCTCCTTATTTTGCTGACGAAAGGATTCGGATGGACTCACTCATTACCGGACAATTTGCAAATGAGAGCCTACTTCGTAGGAAAATAGACTATATATGCATGCTTTCATTGTACAATGACTGTTACGACAGGTAACAATGTATATAAGATCAATTGCCTGCAGGCCGGGGTTATGATGAATAAATCAAAAGTTATTCAAAATAAAGCGAAAACAATTATGTTTACCTCCATTTTATACAGGTGTTATAACCTGTTGAATTATGTTAATTTAGCTCCCAGTCCGACTTACCTACAGTGGACAATAGTAGGTTCCACCATACCCACTCTATTCTGACGAACTTTCAGGACGAAGTCTAAGAAATCACTCGAGTCATCAGGGACACCGTGGTCTGGCCAGGCGATATACTGCATGTGGACGATGTGCCTTTCCTCATTGGTCTGTACATGAGATAAAATAAAGATGAGTATATGTTTACGAGGAAGTAGTAAAGACTATACCTGATGGATGATCTTGCCCAGAGGTCGACACAATGTTGACATACGCTCAATGTTGACATACGCTCTTTGAACAAAATCAGGACAAGGAAAGACCAAAATCAGGATTGCATTGCATCATAACATGATCAACATGATGTTGACATGGTGAAAATATTGGGTAACAGGACACAAAATTTGAAAATGTTATGTAAACTATAAATTGGTCTATGGTATAATGTCCATGTAACCTACTATGGGATGGCGACACAAATAACCATTCAGGCCTTAATAGTGGGCTAAATTTCAACAAACTTATTGGTTGTAAATCTCATCCAATCAGAACACATTGTGTGGAATACTGCATACTGATACCAGAATTGGAAGTCCATTTCCTGCTTTACTAGGTCTGTTAGAGCAAGAATCATGTGAAAAATAGTCCTGGATTCGTTTATCGCTTTCAAGAAATGATGGTAGCAAGTACCAAAACCAATTATTTGTTCTGTAACTGAACAAAGTTTCAACTGTGGAAACAAAACCTAACCAATGATTTGGTAATTACATGACATTTTGTGGCCTAGGCTGAACATTGAATGGATTATTATAGCATTCACTTAGTTACTGTTTTCTTAATAGAGCAGTGTTTTGTACAAATAGAAATTTATCATCGGCTCAAGACAGGGATGAAAATGTTCCTGGAAAAGTATCTTTTACACTCTGGATATGATGAATAACAACGCAATACAGGAAAATGATAGATAAATGAAAATACAGTTTAATTGATGTGTAAGAAGGAATACAGTGAGGAAGTTGGGAAGGTATTCTCTGTAACACCATTCCCAGACAATGTGCACATCTGAAGGATCACTCAGGTATTATCTCTGTAACACCATTCCCAGACAATGTGCACATCTGAAGGATCACTCATAAGTCCTCAAGAGGTTGGTTTAAAGTATAAAACCTATTTATAATGCCCCTCAGTCAACCACACAATTCAAACAAATCAATCCATTTTTTTTTTCATTTTTCAATCTCACACAATACATTTTCAATTAAACAGCTTTTTGAGCCATTAAACAAAGGAGTAACTGACAAACTTTCACACATGGACCAGCTGAGCTCGAATCGGTGCTGGTTCAGCGGTGTGAGGCTAGCAGCCGTACACCACTCGGTCACCGAGGACCCGTAGAGCAATGAATCTAGACAGGAGGCTTTTCAGTAAGACAAAGGCCTGAATAATAGAACCTTACATGAAAGACTGCCCCATTCACTGAAGTGTATCATGTTGCCTGGATTGACCTACATACCTCCACATGTGTCAGGTTGAACTCCCTGAAAGCAAAAGATGCTGTTTCTTCCTCCTTGACACACGTAATCTGAAGAGTTCCAAAATCTGCCGTCTCGTATAAGTCTGGCCAATACTGGTGACACTTGGGCTGAAATGTCAACACATAGCGCCAATGAAGTACATTCACTCAATTATGATTAATGGAAACAAAGTAACCAGCTACAATAGCAATGTACAGTAATAGTATTGTCCCAGCATCGATTTCGGAGCAGCCAGTAAGTTCTAGATATATCAAAAGTCTGTGCAAGCTGAGTGACGTAATTTTCAGAAGTTTTGACGCTGACCGACTTTATTGGACTGCTGTCGAAAAAAAAGATCGAAATTTGCATTAACGCTGTGAGAATTTGAAAAATATCTCAAGATATGCCTGAATGTGATATCTTGCCTAAGGCCACTTTTAATCAATGGAGGTACATTCAGATTATTCTTTATATGTTTTGTACGTACTTTTCAGGTGTATTCGCCTATGATGCCCATATTAAACATGAAGCTGCGCTATCGAAACCCCTCGGCTCTGAACCCCAGCTATTATAATGTAAGGGTGTCTCTACCAATTGATTGGCTTGTGGGAAGAAATATTTACCCCTGGTATTTTAAGTGTACTTTCTTTGAAAAAAAAAAAAAGTTTTCCTCCCCTTAAATTAATTTGTTTCGCATTGTGTAAGAGAATAAATCAATAAATCAGTCATCCAATCAATAAATAAATGTGATAGTATACAAACATGATATAGAAATTATATGCAAACTTAACAGGAATTAGTGGATTTTATTAGACAAGGGGCATAACTCTGCAAAATACTTTCTGACACGACTCATTTTCGATAGGCATCTAGTTCAGGTCAAGAGAAACAACTGTATCACGTTAGGATGTTGTATATGGAACGGTTCTGAAATTATCACAATAACAAATCACAAATGGATTTTTATTTGTAAAAAGGGGCATAACTCTGCAAAATATTGTCCGAGATGACTCATTTTCGATAGGCTTCTGATTTACGTGAAGATAAATAGATGTAACAAGTTTGGTTGCCATGCATGAAACGGTTCTGTAGATATTGCGGTAACGGACGGATGGACGTACGGACGGACGGACAGCCGTACATGATGACGACAATACCCCTAGGCCAAAGTTGGCCGAGGGGTAAAAATTGTTCACCCGAAAAATACAGTAAAAATTTTCCATGTAAAAGTTCACCTTGTTATTCACGTTGCGTTATGCTGCTCCGAAACACACGACGACCTTTTAAGAAGGTATGTTAGACGGACCATCAACGATTGAAAAAATTTCACAGAAATGTCGGCTCCCATGAACAGGTTATGGTGGCATATTATCGTGTGTACATTTGGCATATTATCGCGTGTACATTTAGATATAAAACGTATAAGTATTGCTTGAAAATAGGTCATTCGTTATCAGTAAAATTGCGATAAGAGTTCTTAGGGGTTCCGAAAGCGATGTCATGAGGATAAATTCAAAACACATTTGGAAGCCACAAAACTGAACACTGTTGGGTTGTTCTACAGGATATACATGGGTTGACGGTCATTGGAAATTAGCAAGTGAGGAAGAGTTATTGCCCCTTTCTCCGAGTGAGATTCTGACAAAGCAATGCTTTCAAATTGGGCCTCAGAACAATCATCGCCATAACTTTATTTATAGACCTGAAAAATGACTGAATTGTTCTAGAATGCAAGAACAGTGATGAAATCATGCAAATAATTCTTTGAAGTATATTTTCCCCACAATTTTCGATCAGTACCTACACTCAAAGCATTACCTGAAGCAAAAATTACTTGTGGTTTGCCTTGCTTTCGAGGGAAAAAACATGGCAGTTTTTTAGAGGACTACATGTAACAACCCACGTGTTGGCGAAATTGAGAGAGGGATAGCAATATTTCAGCTATATAACAATAGTCATCAATATAGCAATATTTCAGCTATATAGCAATAGTTATCTATATAGCAATATTTCAGCTATATAGCAATAGTCATCTATATAGCAATATTTCAGCTATATAACAATAGTTATCTAGATAGCAATATTTCAGCTATATAGCAATAGTCATCTATATAGCAATATTTCAGTGATATATAGCAATATTTCAACTATAAAGCTATATTCTAGTTATATAACAATATTTCAGCTATATACATGTAGCACTATTTCAACTAAATACTGACCGATTTAATTCAGCTCAAAGATGGTGAGTGAAATCTTTCCACATCCCAATGTTTCTCCAGGAGTGAGTGAGTGAATATGATTTAATGTCGCTTTCAACACTATTTCAGTCATGCCACGACATTTGGTTCTTATTTCTTTTCACACCGGAAACCACATGGGTAGAGTCCTATTCCTTAGTAGGTAGATGCCCCAGTTAGTCGCCTCTTATCACAAGCTCTTACCATATGTTTCGAATCTCAGCTTGCAAATTATTAACCAAAAAACGCTGAGCTTACCCGTCCTCTTTCGACTTTAGCCGTCAACATGACGACAAGAGAAGACTGCTGCTCCCACACCATCTGTGAAAGATAAAACACCTCCAATTTACGAAACAATCTATTGTGAGCAACATACATATTAAACATAAACTGCCAGTATTCTAGACTCAGTTCCCTATATTCAAGGTTGTACTAAATCTAACACTACAGGAGCTCATTCAAAACGCGTGCACTCTCAGTGCCTGCAGAGAAGAAAAAGAAAGTGGGAAGTGTATCATGGGTGCAGGCACAGTGTAACCTATTGGCTGAGGCTCCAGAGGGTGAGAACTTTTAGTTTGCAACACAGGAAGGAAGCAATCAGAGATTGCTCAATTGTATGCCCCCCCTTCCGCTTTAATCCGACACTGCCCCGCCATTGTTCTGTTGTTTATTGGTTGGTGGAGGCCTAATTTGGATAATTATAAAAATTCTGTTTCTGTCACTTTTTTTGCCATGCCTCACATAATACATATTCCAAGTATCAGCCAACAAGTGATAATACGATGTTTCGATGCAAGATGGTCGCCAGGGCTTTCGCCAAATCCGAAAATGTGACCTGGTTATGAGACCTACATTCCTTGGGAGTATATTGTGGTGAAATTATGAAGCGATCAGTGAACTTTGAATTTTGCACCCAATTCACTCTTTTTGGGGCAACTTCATACTTTAATTTCAGGACCTATGTTGTCTGCTTTGGAATGTAGGATAACATATAATATAGCCATTTTTCTGGTCCAAATTGGTTATGGACTGAGATCCAGCCTGGACAAATGAATATATCCCATTCACTTTAGTTTTGATAAACAAAGGGCCATAACTCTTGAAAATATAACCGAAAGCAGAGAAACTTCACGCTGCACACCAATGGGTCACTGACCACATATCATGCAAATTTCATACTTGTCCATACAATATTAACCGAGATCCAGCCCTACAAGTCTCAAAGATTTGAAGAAAAAAGGGCCATAACTGTTGAAAATATACGCGAAATGTGGAGAAACTTCACGCTGCACAACTACAGGGCACTGACCACATATCCTGCAAATTTCATAATTGTCCATACAATATTAACCGAGATCCAGCCCGGACAAGTCCCAATTCACACAAATTTGAACAAAAAAGGGCCATAACTCTTGAAAATATATGCGAAACGCGGAGAAACTTCACGCTGCACAACTACAGGGCACTGACAACATATCCTGCAAATTTCATAATTGTCCATACAATATTAACCGAGATCCAGCCCGGACAAGTCCCAATTCACACAAATTTAAAGAAAAAAGGGCCATAACTCTTGAAAATATATGTGAAACGCGGAGAAACTTCACGCTGCACAACTACAGGGCACTGACAACATATCCTGCAAATTTCATAATTGTCCATACAATATTAACCGAGATCCAGCCCGGACAAGTCCCAATTCACGAAGAATTCAGGAACAAAGGGCCATAACTCTTGAAAATATAAGCGAAACGTGAAGAAACTTTACGCTGCACAACTGTGGGGCACTGACCACATATCATGCAAATTTCATACTTGTCTATACAATATTAACCAAGATCCAGCCCGGACAAGTCCCATTCACAGAGATTACAGAAAAAGGGCCATAACTCTTGAAAATTATACCGGAACTCGGAAAAAACGCTGCACATCTACGAGGCACTAGCCACATTCCATGCAAGTTTCAATCCTGTCCATCAAATATTAACCGAGATATTGCTCGGACAAGAAATTCGGACGGACAGACGGACAGACGGACAGACAGACAGACGGACAGACGGACAGACGGACGGACGGACAAAGCGATCGCTATATGCCCCCCCTCTAGTTAGAGGGGGGGCATAATAAGATCTCCATGGGAGGATAAGGCACAGCAATAGCAGGTGTAGATTTGAGCAATAAATCTGAATATTATAACAGACTGTCCCAATGAATTGAAAGGGCGGTTACCTGAATGGTATTTGCACGAACAAAAAAAAAAGAGAGAGGAAGATTTGCACCATTTTAATCAGATTTATTGAAATAATGTGGAATAATTATTAGAATAGAATTGAGGGAGAACATCAAGTTTAAAGTGTTAGTGTGGTACTTTGCAAGTTTACTTCATATTCAAATTATTGGATATTATTTTACGACTTTAATATTAGCAATTTCAATGTTAATAATGCTATTGTAGTGCAAAGCGGCACAAGTATGTCGGAACTTGTGATGTTATATATTATGAAATGACTGATAACGTCACAATGTTACATTGCCACAAATCTATTTTATACTTTGCATTACCAGGACATCCTGCAGACAGTGCAGAATGTTTGAAGTATTGATGATGTCAGAGATGATATCAAAACAGGATGTGAAGACTTCTCTTCCACTGCAGCTTTTGAATCCTCTGAGAAAATGAGTGAACAGTTGGGGGAAAACTTTATTTCATTTTATTATTCACATCATTATAGGAGTTACTCTTACACAAGTACTGGTACCAAAGTTACACTTTAATAGGTGATTGAGTCTAGCTGTCAGAAATGAAAGAATACTGACCTGCCAGAATTCCATACAAGTGTTAGGAAGAGGACCCTGTGCTGCGATATATCTATTCAAAATACCGGAGCCAGGGATTTCCATCTGTAACAAAAAATAACAACAACAACATACATTACTTCAGTTATCCTATTAGCTTTGAAAAAGTTGGAAGTATCTCCAACGAAACGTCAGCTCCACAGCAATAAAGAAGTTGTTATCCATAGAATAGCATTGTGTTATATACGCCAACTTCTAAATGCCTATCAAAGAGAAGAATTCTTCATGACCAAAAAGATTCTACAGATGATACCAATACAGCTAGACTTGGATATAACAGCAATAGAAAGAATTTGATCAATTTTACATCATACTGACATTCAGAAATGGGTAGGTCCGTCATGTATGATACCATCAATCGGGTACAGTATGCGTGCAGTATACTTTATCCTGTTCAATACTTGGTTGAATGGTTCCCCACACGTAGTCCCTATGTTGTAAGAGATTGACGTATCATACATGACGGATAGACGCAGAAATGGTACTTACATTCACAAAATTGGCGTTGATATAGTCACCCATTGGACCACTTTTCAAAACCACCCTGGTCTGGTCATCTGAAAAACAGTTATTTCTTGTTAACTGAGAGCACGGAAGCAGGAAGGGAAAACTGAAACATTGTTGAATTTATGTGCATAGAGCATGGGGAGTTCCAGTGGAAACTGAACTTGACTATGGATGAATCACAAATAGGGGAGATAACTCCAAAGGTAATATTACTGACAGGCTTCCATGGCATCAAAGAGATGTTAATGTATCTCTACTGTACAATGAACACAGAATTCATCACTTACAAGGTGATATATCCCTGTATCTATTTTTGGGGATATTTTCCCCCATTCTGGCAGCGTTCATCGTCATTCCCATCTTCTTCCTGTATAATTGCTGCAACAAAGAAAAAGGCCAATATGACTGCTGGACCAGAGATAATGTCACAAAACTGCATAAGAGAACACATAAATCCCAGATCTCTTGTACGGATATCAAATTTCAAGTTGGCCCACAGGTGGCTCTACCTACGAATAGATATGAATAAAATGCAAACCCAACCGATACCAAATTATCAACATACCAAATTTGGTGAGAATCTTTTTAATCTTTGTGAAGTTATTCCCCGGAAACTAAACAGACACATGAATGGACAGATAGATGGTCAAATATTAATTCAACAGTCTCATTCAATAGTTTCCTTCAAGCCCCCGGCTCATGAACAGTCGAGCTTCAACTGGCCCTCAAATTGAGGAGTCACTCTCTTACCACCAACTTGGCCAGTGCTGGTCCACTATCTATACCCTCCTGTAGCAGGAGTAATGATGCCTCTAGCATGTTCTCTTACCTCAAACTGAGCCAGTGCTGGTCCACTCGCTATATTCTCCTGTAGCAGGAGTAGGCCTATTGATGCCTCTAGCACATTCTCTTACCTCAAACTGAGCCAGTGCTGGTCCACTCGCTATATTCTCCTGTAGCAGGAGTACTGATGCCTCTAGCACATTCTCTTACCTCAAACCGAGCCAGTGCTGGACCACTCTCTATACTCTCCTGTAGCAGGAGTAACGATGCCTCTAGCACGTTCTCTTACCTCAAACTGAGCCAGTGCTGGACCACTCTCTATACCCTCCTGTAGCAGGAGTAACGATGCCTCTAGCACATTCTCTTACCTCAAACTGAGCCAGTGCTGGACCACTCTCTATACCCTCCTGTAGCAGGAGTAACGATGCCTCTAGCACATTCTCTTACCTCAAACCGAGCCAGTGCTGGACCACTCTCTATACTCTCCTGTAGCAGGAGTAACGATGCCTCTAGCACGTTCTCTTACCTCAAACTGAGCCAGTGCTGGACCACTCTCTATACCCTCCTGTAGCAGGAGTAACGATGCCTCTAGCACATTCTCTTACCTCAAACTGAGCCAGTGCTGGACCACTCTCTATACCCTCCTGTAGCAGGAGTAACGATGCCTCTAGCACGTTCTCTTACCTCAAACTGAGCCAGTGCTGGACCACTCTCTATACCCTCCTGTAGCAGGAGTAACGATGCCTCTAGCACGTTCTCTTACCTCAAACTGAGCCAGTGCTGGACCACTCTCTATACCCTCCTGTAGCAGGAGTAATGATGCCTCTAGCATGTTCTCTTACCTCAAACTGAGCCAGTGCTGGACCACTCTCTATACCCTCCTGTAGCAGGAGTAACGATGCCTCTAGCACGTTCCCTCCTGCTGAGCTCGTAATCTGATGGGTCTCTGGTATATACATAAAATCTGGTTCCTCTATCGTATCCTCACCAAGATAAACTGTCAAGGAAGAGCATTCAACATTCACAGCCACCAGTCATATCTAGAGAGACGTTCATGTCCAAAACACAAATGACCTTGACATACTAAATTTCACTGTTCCAAAGAGAATGTTACACTTGTAAGTCTGTTCCACACATATGCAATATTACGCGGTCATCCGATATCGCTAAGTACAGTTGCGTAATGGACATGTTATGAGATATACGTCACAGCTGCCAAGCAATATTTGGAGAATGTACAAAGTTGTACCGGCAACGTTATTCTAACACTGTATCTCCCTCATTCTAAACGACATTCTAAGATTACAATGATCTTGTCTCACCATGCTATTTAATACTTGTATGAATCAGTGGTCATGGAGTCGACTTCATCTAGATTATATCAAAAATAAGATAAATTCCTGGCGTCCTTACCATTGGGTCTCACAACCAGCACTAGTTCCCCTGAATGTGTCTCCCGAGATGCACGGATAAACATTACAACCTGACAACAAAAACAACAACATTATCATCCTGAAACCAAGCAGTGTAACTTCTCGGCACAGTACAAATACAAGTATTAGGGTCTATCCTTTGATAATTCCATCACCACATTAAAATTCAATCACACCCAATATTTTGGACAAAACATAATAGTGAAGAAACAATGAATTATCTCAATGAGTTTTCACCAGTTAATCAACTTCATCAGAGATTTTATGGAGGAAATCATGGTGATTTAATTGTTCGAGGATGTACATATACTCGAAGACAACTGAAATACACAATAAAATGATGAATTTGGATAGATAGAAATGTGTGTCATCGACAGATCTGGTTTAGATAATTGCCATTTTCACCATGCCCATCAATTGCTATTGTAGTGAGAGCACTTCAACAGGAAACTTACATCTAAAACCTTTAAAGTGATAGTTAACCTTCAGATGAAGTGAAGGTCACATAAAAGACAGATTTCAACTCTATCCAAATATATTTTTTACTTCATTTATGGGGTTTTTTTCTAATCGGGTAAAAAGAAATTGATTTTTTGTATGGTAAATCATGACTGCCATGTCAATTTCTTTCTTGCATTGAATTTCCTCTATTTTGGTGAAACATGCACATTGAAACAGCGAGTCTGTGTATACACGAAGTTTACACACCTTAAGCTTCAGTCAAGTATTAGAAAGTGCATACAAGTTTAAAATATACGAATTAAGGTAGTGTGGTGTCACTGGACATAGAAATGATTGCAAGAGATCACCATGGAATCCCATGCTTTATTTGCAGTTTACTCTGTGTAATAAAATCGTGAAAAATGGCAAAAAAAATATTCCAACACTGTTTCGAAAGGTCTTTCATTTGATAAAACTTTACTTGGGGGTTTACGATCACTTTAAGAATTTGTGAAAGTGATAAATAACCTTAACGATAATCTTACCCGACAGTTTTTATAAGTGATTCTCTGTTATTGATAAATACGATCTGACCTTTTTATGAGATTTTAGCTACGTATTACCTGTTCATGAGTGTGTTGAGAGACGTCTCTACCATTGATAAATAAAACCTGATCTCCCTCGTTAAGTCGTGGTATGCACACATCAGCTGGAGTGTTTGGCGCAACACGAGATACGATTATTGGCATCCCCTGATCAGCACCACCCTAAAGGAACAACAACAACAACAACAATATCCAGAATAAATACAATAAGTTTCCATCTAAATGTTGCACCAAGACAAAATTTTATCCTCTGTTTTTTCACTTGAGTGAGATATTTTTAAGAACTACGTGAATACATAGTTTCAGAAATAAATATTTTTTTTTGAAAATTTAATTAGTACATTTGCATGAATTGGGGGTCAAAAGTCCAGGAAAAAACGAGGGTGGGGGGGGCTAGAAAATGGCCAAATGGTGAAGTAGTATTATTTGCCAGCATTTTTTTTTAGGAGGCTGTTTGAATCAATTTGTATCAAAGTAGTGGGTATATTTTTCCCAACAAAAGGAATTTTCATAATATATGTTGCATATTTCAAGAAAAACAAAATGGCTGATTGAAATATCCCACAAAAATGCAATTTGTTCTCCCACAATGACCATGATTGATACGTAATTGACGTATTCCCCTAATAATTCGATCACTGGATGTGCAGCAAAAATGGCTTATATCTGGGAATATTTTTCATGGCACCAGCTACAAAGTGTCATATTTTGTCATTATATGACTTTTCTTCAGTTTGAATGAAGAATGGGAATGTTACTTATTCTCTGTGTTTGAATAACAGAGTTGAAAAATGAACTTCCTGTGATTGAATTATTAGGGGAATTACCATAAAGTGTCTTTTTGTAAAGGCATGTGTAGAAATACCCCTGAAGATGGAATCCTGGTACTCTCTATAATTTGAGTTAATCCTTAGACAATAGATCTTCCTCAATAGTAGCAACAGATGCACTGATGCGTGGCTCCCTGTATGAGTTGTGGTTCATTCTTCTGCTCTTTTTCCTATCTCTTCAGCATGGGGCAGTTTCTTAACCAATGACATCTGGTGTGAATATGGTACAAATGGATCGAATTATCCTACTATTCCAAGAAAGGACAATTATGCTTAAATTTATGATAATTTTGGCAACTTCAGGTCGAGACTAGTCCAGTTATCGTTGATTAAAAATATTTCCTATGCTGAAGAGATCACCTGACTATCCGAATACAAGAACTCACCTTAACATTGAAACCAAATCTGCCCTGGTTATCGGGTGTCATCCTTATCGTCACCAAACCGTGACTATCGGAATAGCCATTTCCATTGGGCTGGGGAAAAAAAGATAAGAATAAAATTGAATCTTCGAAAACTTTCTACAATTTCAGTGAAAAAACTACACTAAAATTCAAGACTTCATGAAAAAAATACCATGAGCAAAACTCTCATCCCACAGTATTGTTGAGGTGGATGAACTTCATAAGCAATTAGCTACATGTAGTTCCAAGGTTGGAGTTTTTTTACAACTCAAGACAGCCGCCCCTAAGATTAATGCTCAACACGATCCAGGCTTTCAGGCATCCGTACCTACAGTGCAGGGTATATACCTTGGAAGGATTTTCCACACAATACAAAGGTGGTCCGTCACTTAAGGAAGTAAATATGTGTAATGTTGGAGAATCCTTTTTTGCTGAGTGAGAGGAATGAGGATCAGTACATATATAGCCATAAAGCAGATACTACTGGAATTCCTGCCCATTACTTACTCTGACATATTATCTTCAAAATAAACACCACCTCATCTATGTAAACCACAACACCAATGATATTTTGGGGCCAAACATAAATAGAACACATTCTTCGTCCATGAGAGGTATTTGATTGAGACAACTTTTTTCCCCACAAGCCTCGTATCACAATGCTGATATTATTGACAAATATGTGGCAATCACATATTTCTCTGTCCGTGTCCACCAATCATAACGGAATACATTGATATGCTGAATCAATTACATGAAATTGAAATATTAAATAGTTATGACAAGTGATCAGAAATAACTAAGAAATGAAATAAACATTACAAAAAAACATTACTGAACTAGGAACACAGCAGAAACACTTGTGATATTATGTAAAATATATGTTGTGAAGACAAAAATCAATTCCATTATTTTTTCCCCCTAACCAGCTCCACTGGTAGCTTAACTCCAGTTTAGCACAGATTGCATGCAATTGTCAGGCTGTATAGTGTGAATGTCAATCATCACTGGTTTCCCAGGCCCCAGAACTGAGCCTCTAGTTGCTGATCTTCACACTGACATGTATGCACTATCCGAGTCTACACTCTTTGTTTGTTCCTTTTATCAGCGCTAAGAAATGAGCATGTGATCAGAGAGAGAGAGACGTGCTTGGTAGACAAGTGATCACCACGTCCTTATACATGACTGGACTGATGTTACTCAGCATACTCCGTCTGATTGGAACATGACAACCTCAGAGGTATTCTAGCTATGTCCTCTCTCTCTCCTCGGCCACCCCTCGTCATATGTCATCACGAGTGAGTGAATATGATTTAACGTCGCTTTCAACTATATTCCAGTCATATCACAACATTCGGTCCTATTCCTTTTCACACCCGGGAACCACACGGGTGGGGTCCTATTCCTTTTCACACCCAAGAACCCCACAGGTGCCTCATTTAGTCGCCTCCTATGACAAGCTGTCTGAGGAGCTGAGGCCTATTCTTACCATGACCTGTGGTGTGCCCAACGACATCCCAGGTCAATCCCCGGAAGCCCCACGGGGCTATGTCACCACGAAACAACAACAATGAAGACGTTTTATCACATACCTTTTGTTCCACACAATCAGAAAACATGTGAAGCAGAAGCACACTCCAAAGTAATCACCTTGGGGAATTGTGGGATTTTTTTGAAAGCAACTAACCTAAGGGAAACATTTGAGTTCAAGAATAGGGTAAGGGGGACATCTGCAAAGAATGCATCCAGCTTTATTTGAGCTTACATAGACACAAATATTTGGCCAATGCTGAGATATTAATCTCGGGCATGAAAGAGTTTTCAAATACTTGCTGCAAATGTTGAATTCGAGTTTAGGCCTACAGCTTGAATGACAGTTCTTTAGAATTGAAAGTTTTTACTAACTAGATCATGCAGGCTCCATCAATTCCACTCACAATTATGGTCTGACTGGCATATTTTATATTTTGTCAGGTGCAAATTAATATATGGCTTCAGGAAATCTCTCGCTGTCCTTTCATCATGCAAACTGAAGATTCTATAACAGCTTCAGCTGTGTATTAAACTTAAGGCACAAATAATGTAAATATAAACATACACAGAGGATATAAACCTGCAGCTATTCTACGAAAGTTTTGTAGGGTGGAAAATTAAAAACAGGCACGGTTGAAAGACTTTACTATTGTATATGGATACAATACATGTACATGTATACCAAACTTCACAGGCTAAACTAGTTTATTCTCTGATGTGAAACTAAGCCAGAGATAATTGTTCATATTTGAGAAAGGTAATGAATACAGGAGAACAGACATCACCTGAGGGTATTAATGTTATATAGCACTCTACCCACAGGGTCACTCCATTTACATGTGGTCTAATTGCATTCATATGCATCAAACAATAAATTCTTTTATTCATTTCAATTTCAACCACATACTACACAATGCTTTCCCCATCTTTAATAGCTGTCTATAACTATCAAAGACATTTAATGAAATGTACAGTAGTACCAGTGACCTTTTCAACCCATGAACACTGACTGTACATGTATAGGGCCTACTATGATACAAGCACTGCAGCAGGCTCAGTTGTTATAAGTATTTGTGGATCTTTCATATGTAGAAGTTTGTTCGAGTACTTGTCAAATTCTCAAACTATTAAGTTACATGACACGACTGAGTGCATGTGAAATGATTTTTTAGAATTTCGAAAAACTTCTTATTCTCACGTGTCACGTGTCCATGTATCAGCCTAGACCATATTTAATTTGATCATACAAACAAAAATACCTTTACAATTTATTTATTTAGGAGACAGGTTTTTTTTTGTCCCTGGAGGGTGCGAGTATAATTAGGTTGATTTACCATGTTATAAAGTGTAACGGACAATGGTGCGGGTTGGGGGAGACCTATATGGTAATGGCTTTAATCATATCATGGGTACGTGGAGACAAGAGTTAGCAACTCGCGCTTCACTGCTCTCCTATTCATGATCGTTGTAGTTGTTAGAGGGTTGATTCCCCGAGGCTAGGTACTAACGACAGATCTCTTATCAGGGGTACTGAGCCAAGAATGAGGACTAATAAGAAAACACGGCTCACTTCTTCACATGGTTTTTATAATATCTCTCCCTCTATTGATCATCAAAGAGAGCCAGGTCATGTGACGGCGTACACGTGTGGAGGAGGAAGAGGTGAAGCACAGTACATCAGAGTTACTATCTTCAAACACACACACAAACACAGCGGCATGAAAAACAATCCCAAGCAAGATCCTGAGGCGAGGTACCCACATACCAAATTTGAAAAGAATCCGCTCAGTTTTCCATAAGTTATTGTCCTGAAACGAAGTCGGATGCATGCACGGACAGACCCCAATGCTATAGTCGCCCTTTAGCCCTTCAGGCGTCAGGGTACAACTTGTATGTGTATATACCTATAAATTGCCACTCCGTCCCCCACCCCCACAGTTTCCCAGAACAAAGGAGTTCTGTTTCCAACATTATAGTTTGATGAAATCATAAGCGAGGTGATGGAAGAGTAAAGCAGTGCATAGTACATGTACACCAATCAGATCATCTGACATGAAAAACAGCTTTGTCAAATCTTTGAATTGCACATACATGTATGAAGCTAAAACCTCAAGGAAAGTACATGTTTACTGTGAATGTCCTAAAATACATGATGATAAATTAGAGCTGTCAAAATTCTCAAGTTTTCATGAGTAGATTTACGCTCCTATTAATGATGATGTGTCGTCCGTCAAACAGACCTGTCAAAGATATTCTCTCCAGTTATTTAACAGTTTTTATCCTAGTGTGAATCACTGCATACAAACATTCACACAATACTTCAACACGATCAACCCGTTCTATTTATTCATCCAACTTCACTAGAACACCAATCAGCTTCAAAACTCTCATGAAAAGACAAACATCTTTATAAACGTTCATGTAGAAATGCACATTTTCACATGACAGTATTGCGAACTAAGTCCAAGTTTAGGCATGTAATAATATTGTTTGGGGATATTTACTCAACAAGAAAACAGTCTTGGTAATGCAAGTAATGCAATCTGAAGTAAAACCCTTGAAAACTGGATCCTTCTGGACATTTGTATGCACTACTAGTGTCACATAATTGTAGAGCATGTACATTGAAACTTTATGATGAGATAAAAGATAGTTTTAGACTCCTACGCGGGATCTCAAATAATACTAAAAACTCTGAGCTTCTCCACGACAACACAATTTAATGCACGAGCTACCGACTCTCGTGCTGTGGATTTTATCAAGTCAACAGAAAATAATTTGAAATTGATAATACACAAATTATGTCAAAATTCTATTGGACTTCAAAGTAGTGAATGTGTCAGAAATTTATAGAAACCAGAAAGTTTTGGCTTTCTGAAAATATATATAGCCTGATAGATCTACATTTTAGTTGAAATAGATGTGAAAATATTGGCTGAAAAATGAAAATAGTGTACTGGAAACTATTGGACACGTGTCAAAATCTGCTGACCAAATCTTTCCTCCAAATCCCCACAACTGGTCAAAACTCATTAAATGTGGATACGGACGATTCGTCAAAATCACTTATATGAGGGAAAGAGTTAATACCACAGTCCACAAATTAGGAAGTACATGTACACATGTAGATCTGTATTAGGAAATTTCTAGACAAATATTTTCATCATATTATATCTTGTTGGAAAGCTCGGAGTATCATCTTTGAAACAAAGTAGTCGGACGATGATGAGTATATGTTGGCTTCATAAATGTAAATGACATTGTTGATACCAGTTTGGAACTGTCAAAAATGCTGGTGCAGAGGGAGTTGAACATGTTCACTATTATTGTACATTAATATAAATTCCACCAGTTTAATTAATTACTAGTAGTGATGATATTAATGTACATGTATGCTCATGTACGATCAATTCCTTAAATAATTGATTAATGATAAGCACATGATATTAGCAAACAAAATGCGGCGAAAGAAGTCTAAAGCAGATGTGAGTTAGACATGACAAAGTTAATTTTAGAATTCTGTCAAGGTGAAGTGGGACATTGTAAAGTAATATCGACAAAAGGCAGAGCTATTTTTTCTTCTAACGAGGAAGTTAGGACATATTCCGACAGTCTGCGTTGAATTGCCTAGCAAATCTGATAATAAACACTATTAATCAATATCGGAAGGATCATTGAGTAACTGTATACACGACGTGTAATATTACTGTAATATTACAAAGATTATATACACTGGTAAAGTGGTATAATACATGTACATGTATATACAGCTGCATTCACAATCATAACACATGTAACCCCATATATCGTTGGCGTAAAAGGCCACGCAAGAGTAATCTCCTCCTGATGGTTTATTGATCATGAGTGATATTTGATATTCACATGATCATGATAATGGAGGTAGGGGTTAACTGGACAAAGGAAAACTTGAACCGTGGGTATTTGAGGGGTATAGAATTACAGCTACAACAGATCAGATCAATTAACATATTCAATGTAGTAATGGTTGTTATACCAATAAATCAAGGGATTGCTTTTTCATGGCAATCCACTTCCTGTCAGCACTCTCGCAACATACCTCACCAGAACCCAATTTTAATCATCTGTATAGAAATTAAGCATTGGATTTCTATGGATTCCTGTTGTCAGACTTAGATTGCGAGAATCTGTTTGGATTACGTTTTGATGAAAAGCGAGGCCTGAAATCTGCTCTGAGAATATGCATATGGTAAACACTGTGACTCTATATATTTGTTCCCCCTATTATAATTCGATCATTGCCTGATTATGCCTCTAATTCCTATGAAGTAGGCTACCATCTGCAAATTGTTCGGTAGTCAGTCAGTCAGTGAGCGAGTGAGTGAGTCTATCCGAATCCTTTCGTCGTCAAAATAAGGAGAACCATTGACATTAGAACCTTGATTTTTTGCATGAAAGCACATTAGGGGACTGTTACCAGCAAGTTCTGAGCTGACCTATTTTTGATGAAAATTTCTGGTGATTTTAGACAAAAATCACTGGTGATTCTGACTTGGGCTGTGCCCATCTTAATATAGGCTGGATTTCAACTTGGGGCTGGGGGATTTCCAAAAGTTCAGTCCGCGTCAGAGTCCTAATGCCTACCCTACTTCGTAGGTCCTGTGACATTAGTCAAACTGCCATGTTTTGATCAGCCACTCTAATAAATCAGATCACCTCCTCAATGAAGGAAGAACCACATCAAGTCTAATTTTCGTATTATTTCATCAACTCGGTCAATGTTCTAATAAATTTTATAACCCCAGTATTTTTGAGTGAGATAATTAATGCACATCCCATAATTGAATTACTACAGAGTTTATCAAGGTTTACAATATTTGAACACCTTAATTTGGGGATCATATATATCGATTATCACTACGAGCGGTCATTTATCTGATTTTGATCACACAAGTTGGATAAAACCCATATGAAATGAGCTTTACTTAGGTTCATATGGGTTTTCATCCTCATGAGCCGGTGTATCGATCGATCTGCTAGGATCGATACACTGGCAAGTTCTGGATATAAATAAATCAAGGGGTTTCCTCTAAATCAAACCAGTCAGTGAAAGTGCTAAGCTAGCTGATTATGCCAATCTGCTGTGAGGTACGAGATGTGACAGGTTTGAATATCCTCTGGCCAAATAACTTTGATGTCGGGCTGAAATTGACATCAGAAGTCAAAGCAAAAACGGCAGGCTTGGGATACATGTAACGACATCCCAATTCAGAACAAGAGCGGGGGATGAAATGTAAGAGATAGTATAATAGAGGCAATGACTCAAGAACTCATTTCAATCACCGAATATGTCCAGGTAAATATAAACCCCCTGCGAAGATTTAGGATTTACCTGGACTTGTGAAGATGATGGGTTCTATCAAAAGAGCGTGAGTCAAGTCATATAAATGACCATGAGTGTGATGATTTATTTCTCACATAACAATAATTTGGCATGTAAATGTTGAAAATAATCAAAAGATACTTAGCAAAAAAGAATGTGAAATAGGTTTTGTATCACAAAAGTGTATATACTTTTGGCTGCTGTATTGTAAAAACATGAATACATGGTCACAGACACTTTCATGCATATCGTTAATTAATGTTATAATAATTCAATCAGAGGAAATGGATATATTAATGATATAGGCCTACAGAACAGGAGTGAGTGAATATGATTTACATGTAATGTTGCTTTCAACACTATTTCAATCATATCACAATGTTTTGGTTCCTATTCCTTTTCACATCCGGAAAAACCATGGGTGCCCTACATGTAGTTAGTCGCCCAATGACACCCCAGGTCAATCTTCCGGATTCCCAACAGGCATTTTGTTAATATGAAATGTCTCCTCAAGGATAATCACATTTTTTTTATATGTAAGAATATCAAAATTTGACCAAAAATATTTAAACTGAAAGGAGTGACTTGAACAAAAGGTGATTTGTTTCCTAGCAAAACAATTTATACAGCTGTATCATAAATGGTATTGAAGGTGTGTGGGTTGATGATCCGAAATTCATGGATCTAAAAGAATGAGGATGGAGTCACCACAACCACATGTGTACATGTAGCTGACAAACTTGATTGACATTGAATACCTGAGTACATGTTCATAGTTGAGGACAATACATGTCTCTCATCTCCCCCCTCTCATGTGATCAGGTATTCAGGTTTTTCTTATCACTTTTAATTTCGCCAGGTGAGAAATTCTTAGTTCACTCCGATACACTATACCTTCTGTCCTGTTTGTTACCCCACACAATCAGTCAGTTCTTACATATTTGCCTGGCCTACTAAATCTGTTTGCCTGTTCAGAAGTACTGGTAGTTATTGTGTCAGCATACCTTAATCATACAATCTGTTACTCAAACCCACAGCTATATCAATGTTCGCCCTCCTACATCCATATGTACATGTATTCTTATCTGACAGCACTTCTAGATCACCTGATAAAGCACTAATTCCTTTCATTAGCCAATCCTTTGATGACATTTTCATATCCTGGAGGACTAACAATAATTGAGGATATAATTCAGTTCCCAAACTGCCATGTGTAATTTTTCTAAGAATTCAGCGACCATGAAAGCAGACAAAACAGAAATTATATCATTTTTGATACAGAGAGAGAGAGAGAATTACGGTTTAACGTCGCATTCAACAATATTTCACCTATTTTGTGCTATTTTTGATACATCAAACTGTAATTAGGGTTGCAAGCCAGAGGCTGCAAACCTCTTATTATTGGTATTATTATTATTATTATTATTATTATTATTATTATTATGATTCCGCCGAATTTTGTATCAGTAGTATCCAGGCCGCTATTTAACCGATGAAGCCGAAACTTCACACAGGTATAGGGGAATGTGGGCTATAATGCATATGAATAGAAGAAGCTGATTGGTCAAATGGTTTGGCGGCCATCTTGGATTTATCCTGAAACCTTTCAAGATCTTCTTCTCTGGAACCAATGGACTGATCGACTCGAAACTTGGTACACATTATCAATGGATCTGGGGCTCTCAAAACACGATTTGAAAATTTGCTGCGTAAAACAAAATGGCCGCCATTGACCAATCAAAATTGTCGGTTTTTCAAATGACGGATTTGGACGGGGAAAGTGGCTACATATATGCATTGTGATATAGCGATCACGAATATGCAAAAAATTTGGTGCTGGGTCACGTGGTTTGGCCGCCATCTTGGATTTTGTCAGAAACGGAGCACATCTTGTAGAGCCTATATCTCTGGAACTACGATAGGTACAGCCTTGTAGTTTGTTGCATTATATTGTCCAGGAGCAGCTCTTTCGGAAGTATGTCAACGGTTTTAGCCTAGCTGCAATAGTTTTCCCGATATTCTCCATCGTATTTCACCGAAATTTGTCAATTATCCGATTTTTAATGTAACGGATTTCGATAGCGGAAGTGACTATATGTAACTTATGGGACACAACGATGATGAATTTGGTGAGTTCTTGGTAGTTGAACCCATTAGATCTAATGAATACCCAAAGAAGAAGCTGATTGGTCAAATGCTTTGGCGGCCATCTTGGATTTACCCTGAAACCTTCCAAGATCTTCTTCTCTGAAACCGCTGGGTCGATTGACTCGAAACTTGGTACACATGATCTCTGGACCTGGGGCTCTCAAATTACGATTTAAAAATTTGCTCCCTAAAACAATATGGCCGCTATTGACCAATCAAAATTGTTGATTTTTCAAGTAACGGATTTGGACGGAAAAAGTGTATATATATATGCATTGGGATATGGCGATCACGAATATGCAAAAATTTTGATCCTACGTCACGTGGTTTGGCCGCCATCTTGAATTCTGTGAAAAACTTTGCCAATTTTGCAACGGCTTATTCTCTTGAACCCTGATAGATACGGATTTCTAAGTCACTGCATTATGTCGGGAGGACCACTGTCTGTTGCACTGAAAGCAAATATTTTCGATTGGCTGAACGGTTTGGCGGCCATCCTGGATTTAGCTCCAAACCTTCATTGATCTTCGCTTCTGAAACCGCTGCTCCGATCGTTGTGAAGCTTGGTACACATGATCAATGGACAGAGTTCTCCCTTCTTATGACTCATAAAGTTCATCGGTTAATAAAGATGGCCGCCATCGACCAATCAAAATGGTCGAATTTTCAATTAACGGATTTTGACGTGAAAAGTGACTCTATATATGCATTGCGTCATGGTTATACAATATGCAGAAATGTTGCTGGTTAGATGTAAAATGAAGCAATGCCGTCATTTCCAGCACAGCTGGATTAGATTAGATTAGATTAGATTTTATTCACCAAATATGATAACATGAGATTGACAGTTGTAGAAATGTGGATGGCGGGAATAAAGCCCAGATGGGTTTGTTCTATCCCTAGATATTTAACTAATTAGGTTGAGCGAATGTAATAGGTGAGTTGAGCCAAAAAAAACGATGCGATGTGTACACAGCTTAATACGAAGGATCATCAAAATTGACTACATTTTTCAAGAAGATAGGATTTAACCTTTGACTTGAAGAGTGACGAGGAATCAATTGTTTTTAAGTAAGAGGGAAGTTTGTTCCATTCCCGAGGACCTGAACACTTGAGAGTGTAATATGATAAGTTGGAATAGTGAAATGGTCTGTAGAGATTGATGTTGCGGGTTCTTCTTTGATATTGATGAATAGCTAATTGCCTGGTGAAGTAGGTTTGGTAGATGTTTGGTAATTGATCAAGATTATATAAAAACTTGTGGACATGACGTAAGCAAGAATATTGGTTCAGTTGAAGAAGTGGCAAAATTTTCAGCGAGAGGAAAATTGGAAGTGTATGATCACGTTTATTGGAAAGAGATATAATTCTTACAGCACGCTTTTGTAGCAGAAACAACGGATTTAGATGGCTCGAGTACGTATTTCCCCATAGAATATTTCCGTACGACAGATAAGGGAAGATCAGAGAGTAATATAATATGTAAAGTGTTCTCTTATTTATGGAGTTTTTTATGTGAT
>JAVTVY010009118.1:0-43104 GCA_036873755.1 Hanleya hanleyi
CGCAATAACACATTCAACAACATATATATTTGGAATTGTCATGCGGTGCTAGCCGTGTTTATTCGTTATTTCTGTTCACAAATCTCATTACCGTTTTACATCATTCCTTTCATAACATCAACCATGTTCAATCATAATAAAACAATTCAGTGTACATCATGGTGAATATTAGCAGGGTCTTTTACTCAAATCTATGTAAAATACCGCTTTCATGCGGTTATCACAGATCACAGTACTCTATACCTCTTTCATTCCACGACACCAACCATGTTCAATCACATTCTCAATGGAAACAATCCAAGGCCCAATTTTAATACCAAACAGGCTATTTTGCCAACCAAGTATTCTAACGGCTCTTCAGCTCATCAGGTATTCTAATGCCTCTTCAGTTCACCAAGTATTCTAATGGCTCTTCAGCTCACCAAGTATTCTAATGGCTCTTCAGCTCACCAAGTATTCTAATGGCTCTTCAGCTCACCATTCAGATCACTCAGTATTCTAATGGCTCTTCAGCGCAAGTAGTATACAAGGAGTCAATTGAGGGAATAGCGCTTCACTGCGCATGCGCAGAACTTGTATTGACGTCATAAGTGTGGATGTGCGCATGCGTGATGGATGTGTGGTGGGAGGTGGGTACAAGATGGCGGCCTGTGTGGATGTGTGGTGGGAGGTGGGTACAAGATGGCGGCCTGTTTTTAGGGTGGTGGGAGGTGGGTAGCCGCCATCTTGTACCCACCTCCCACCACCATTTGGAGGGTGGTGGGAGGTGGGTGCCGCCATTTTGTACCCACCTCCCACCACATTGGATGGTGGTGGGAGGTGGGTACAAGATGGCGGCCTGTGTGTGTGTGTGTGGTGGGAGGTGGATGATTCGGTCTCGGGAAAAAGCTTCCGCGGAGAAAAAGTAGTCCCTACATAAAATGGTCCGATGGGGTCGAGTGAGGTATCAAAGTGAAGCTTAGGTGAGGGGGCATCTAATGGGCTGGGTGTGGATTGAAATATCGGCATTGTGCGCATGCGCGGTGGCCGAAGGGTATGAAAATAGCCTTTTTGGAGCTAGGGGATTGACTACTGGTCCAGTGGGGTCGAGTGAGGTATCAATGTGAAGCATTCATGAAGGGGCATCGGTTGGGCTGGGTGTGGGGTTGAAATATCGGCATTCTGCGCATGCGCGGTGGCCGAAGGGTATGGAAATAGCCGTGTTGGAGCTAGGGGATTGACTACTGGTCCAGTGGGGTCGAGTGAAGTATCAATGTGAAGCCTATGTGAGGGGGCATGTAATGGGCTGGGTGTGGGGTTGAAATATCGGCATTTTGCGCATGCGCGGTGACCCAAGGGTATGGAAATAGCCGGTTTGGAGCTAGGGGAGCCACTAATGGACCGATGGGGTCGAGTGAGGTATCAAAGTGAAGCTTATGTGAAGGAGCATCTGATGGGCTGGGTGTGGGGTTGAAGTATCGGCATTGTGCGCATGCGCGGTGGCCGAAGGGTATGAAAATAGCCTTTTTGGAGCTAGGGGATTGACTACTGGTCCAGTGGGGTCGAGTGAGGTATCAAATTGAAGCTTAAGTGAAGGGGCATCTAATGGGCTGGGTGTGGGGTTGAAATATCGGCATTCTGCGCATGCGCGGTGGCCGAAGGGTATGAAAATAGCCTTTTTGGAGCTAGGAGCGCCCCTAATGGTCAAATGGGGTCGAGTGAGGTATCAAATTGAAGCTTACGTGAAGAGGCATCTAATGGACTGGGTGTGGGGTTGAAATATCGGCATTCTGCGCATGCGCGGTGGCCGAAGGGTATGATTTTCTTTTTTTTCCTTTTTTTAATAGTAAAAAAAAATTTTACAAGTCCATCATGCTCTTTACCTCACTTCAATTTCCTATTCTCAAAAAGTGTATTATACACTCCTGAAGGAGCTAAAAAAATTTTTTTTTTTTTTTTGCAGGTAGTGGGTCGAGTGAGGTATCAAATTGAAGCTTAGGTGAAGGAGCATCTGATGGACTGGGTGTGGGGTTGAATTAGGGTCATTCTGCGCATGCGCGGTGACCCAAGGGTATGGAAATAGCCTTTTTGGAGCTAGGGGATTGACTACTGGTCCAGTGGGGTCGAGTGAGGTATCAATGTGAAGCACTCATGAAGGGGCATCGGTTGGGCTGGGGGTGGGGTTGAACTATACCGTTTAGGTGTATTGATGATAATAAAATTTAAAGATCACATGTCCAACACATACTCACATAATGAAAGCAAGAATCGAACTTGCGTCCCCTCGAGATGAAGGATACCCGTCCAGGTTTCTTTTTTTTTTGAGGTGTACTGAAATGCTCTCTCTAATTTATGCCACGGTATCTATTTTTACAGCTGTCAACTGTTATGGTTTGGTCACAATGTTGCCATTTTCTCCCCTATATTTAGCGTCCACAAAAAGAAGAGTATATTACAACAATTATGTTCAAGAAAACACCCCGCTAGAAAATTGTCTTCAAATTGTCTGTTGTTGTGGGAGTATAAAAAAATCCTGGTCAACAGGGGCGCGTATATTTCGTGCGACGCTATGTTGCCAATGCATTGAAATTTGAATAGGTTGTCTGCATGGGTTTCAACGCAAGTATAGTACTAAAGTCTAGCTTACCTGATAAAAGAGTTTAGTCCAGATGATCTGGGGCTGTTTTTTTCCTAGGTGGGTATAACACACCATGAAGCCTTCATCACGATGCATTCGTATGCTAAAAAATATGGGTATCACCAACCGTTCCCGTGGAGTAGAATTTCATCCACCAGCTTTCACTGTTGTGGTGCGGGTCGGGGGGGCGGGAGTTTTGCACTGATGAAAACCAATGTCGTCCTCTCTCACGAAACCAAACACAAAAATTGACAAATTATACGGACTGCCACGATAAGCGAATGTATGCAACAAATAGCGTTCCGTACTGCAGATGTCCGATAAAATCCCTCCAGTCAAGGGGGGGAGGGGGGAGTGTTACAGAATGTTGATTCCACAAAACCTGTTCGGTGGCCTACATCATCGTTCAATCGCTGCTCATAAAGGCTGCGTTCAGCTCACCAGAACTGTATACACTTCGAAATCTGTGAAAGAATATCAATTTTCACGTTTCCTGTCTGATATCACACAAATTTATGCGTCCGCTCGAACACAACACAGCACACTCCCTCGATTACAGTCCACGTGTGACGGGTACATGCAGGCGATGAATGATGCAGAGTTTCGTCACATTATTGATCTCAGCGGACACCGAAAGGAAGAAAGTTCCGTTATAAACTGCGACAGAGAATGTTCCCCAGCTCAGAAAACAACACAATGATCAGTGAAATCGTCCTCCGTATGCCTACCCGGGGCGCGGTAAAACAGCAAGAAAATTGTAACAAACGCTAACAAAATGGCTGCTCAAGGTCAATTTGCCCGGATAATCGCGCCAGCCAAACCACAGTCCCATCTATACGCTTTGGTGCAAGGGAGACAACTCGGACTAGACCAATTCCCAGGCGAAGATGATGTCCGCTATATTTGGCCTGTATGGGTATAGGGGTGGTCGTTTTTTTATGGCTTTTACTATGAGCTATGAGGTTGATCATGTAGAATACGATGGAAAAAACTATGAAAGTACCGGGTAGGCTTGTATATAGATCCATATAGATCCATATACACTTATATACTGGGATATTAGTATGTATAAATCCATACGGGGTGGACATGTTGGAGTCTAGGTGGAGCACTAGTGGCCCGATTGGGTAGAGTGAGGTCTTATTTTAAAGCTCTCGAGGAAATAAATAAATAAATAAATAAATAAATAAATAATAAAAAAAATAAAAAAATCGGCGAGTAGTAGACGAAGGGAAAATTGGAAGTACTGACCATGCCCCAGAATACTTCATATGCATATCACGGCCTTAAGGCCTATGTAAGATGTAATCTACTTCACAGTTTAGTAGTATAAAAAGCGCAAGTCCTATTGACCTTGCCCCTTCCAAAGAAATAAAATCGGCTCTATTTTACAGGAGTATATACGCAGGTGACGTGGGTTGTTCCAATTTTTTCCCTTAGACGTCCGTATGTTCATCCTCCAAACCCACAAGAGTTCCAATGTTCAACCGCCGGGGTGTTTTCCCGCCCCGCCCCAGCGCCCCGCAGCGCGCGCGCGCGCGCGTCATCCCCGGCAGTGCGCGCGCGCGGACGCGGGTCAAAAGGTCAAAGGGTCACCTCCAGGTCAGACGGTCCAATGTCCAATGAGACAATGTTGCGTACTTGGTCTGTAGGCTGATTTCATTGGCTCTCTATTTTTTACTATAGTGCTCTTGCATTCTAAACTTGATGGGTTACATTTTGGCCCCATCCTACACCACTGATTTCAGTTTGACTGAATCTCCACATTGGGCATTGATGCATTAGGAATAAAACACACAAGACAGGGGTTTTTGGTGAGATCTCATTTTTTTATTCAGTGAACAACAACAACGTGAGAACAACCACGTGAAAACTGAAGCCCAGAACAAGGGGCTTGTAATTAACTGAAGCCCAGAACAAGGGGCTTGTACATTGAAGCCCAGAACAAGGGGCTTGTAAACTTAAGCCCAGAACAAGGGGCTTGTCATTAACTTAAGCCCAGAACGGGGCTTGTACATTGAAATGATGGGCGGCCCAGTCATAGACGAGTACATCGCGGTCCTCGGCCTGGGGGTACTCGTCAAACATCTGTACGATGGTAGATAAGGGTCTTCCCCGGCATCGATGGTACAGGTAAAACAAGCAATATTGTCCGCACACGCCACTGGTCAGGCTTTGCAACGTTTGACTGTTCCAACACCACGTCTCTGTGCCTTGATCCATGAAGTCTGTTAAATCGGGATGGAGGGTGGCAGACCGTACGGGTCAAAGTATTCGCCCTGCTGTTCTGTCAAGTACACGGCCACCCAGTGTTCACCGGGCCGATCCATCGGGTCCGTGTTGAGAACGTAAGCAGCCGGATACATACGGTCTAATGGAAACACATCTCGGGCGAACACCCCTTGAAAGACCCTACGTGTCTCTGGGTCATTCTCCAGCACGGTGGTTATCTGGTCTGTATCCATTTTAGGTGGAGAAGTCACACAGGACGTTGCGCGCCTTGTCCACTTGAATGATGTTTGTCAAACTCGGCGTGGCAGATCACATTGACGGTGGTCGCCAGGGCTCGTGCAAAGTGGATTTCCAACCGTAAGTTGCCTTGCTTGGCCAGGGCCAGCTGATGGTCGTTCTCTAAGGTGGGGGTCAGATCGAAACAGAACAACGTGTATCCGTTCGCGTAGTCCTCCCGACTGATCATATTCCCTTCGTCCTGGTTGATTTGACCGGTGGCTGTAAACAGGCTCTGATAGGCTCGAATGAAATTCCTCCGCCCAAAGTTCGGGGTTAAGGCCGTGGCTGGCACCTGTTGTCCATCCACATGCAGGGCCACAAAATTGATGCCGAAATGTTTAAAGTCAAACGGATTCTCTGGGTAGGCTCCGCTGAAACTGGTATTTTCCACACAGGCCAGGATCAATCGCTTGGGTAGTTCCCCCAGGAACAGGTTTTCTTTGTTGGCGCTCATATTTCCAGCAGGCACAGAGAACACTTTGGTTTGTACACGTCGGATAGGGTACTGGGCTGGTTTTGTTTCCAAGGCTTTCATGTGTCCCAATTGAACGGCTGGATTCGGTTTCACTTTTCGGACATACAGGACTGCGTCTTGGATGACAATCTTATAGTCCGCTGCATGCCCCTCTACGTTAGTGGCCATCAAGGCGAAGGTCGGAGGCGCCCGTATCAGTCGGATTTTGATGGGGATCTTGTTCAAGAGGTACCGGTCTTGCATGAACATGTCTGCATGCAGTCGACCCATCATATCCACCGAGGCACTGTTCGCAGTGAAAGCCTTCCGTTTGTTATATCCCCCATTGTCCGCCGTGTCCATGTGCTCGGCCGTGTCCCTGTAGAATAAAGCGGTTGTCAGCTGAGATTTTTAGCCTCTCGGCCATACGACAACAGTGTCTCGATGTAGGCTCGATAGGGGTACGTGTTGGTGGAGTCACTGATGAGTTTGTCGCTGAGAAAAATATCCACCTGCTGAAACATCGAGTGCAGCCAGAGATTCGTCGGGCCCACCGTTGCTTGGTCAGCGATTCTGGTGCCAGCTCCATTGACCACCTTGGCTTTCACATACAAGTAGGTATGGGCTAAATCCACATAGGCCGTATCCGCATTACTGATGGTGAACTCGATGGGCCCGGTTTCGTTGATGCTGGAGAGCGGGAGATGCTCCACCCATAATCCTTGTTCGACACTGGTTTGTGTGGGCGGCACGGTCCACAAATCAAATTCACTGTTGGTGGAGGGGCAGGACTCGGCGTGGATTAAGGACATGTTTTAAGAAAAGATATCCTTTGTCTTCTTGGATGTGCGTCGTCGCTGGGTCGGTCGTCGACTGGTGCGTGGTCTCGGTGGGGCAGCTCTTTTATTCCCTACGGTGCGTTGTGCTTTGGCCACCAAGACGCCTCCCGCTTCTTTGGCCCGCCGTTTCAAGGATTCTTTGGGTGCCGTACCCCCCAAGACATCACCGGCCACTTGCAGTCCACTGCGTACCGCTTGTTTGCCGATTGCTTTCACCCCACGCGTCACCAAGGGCAGGAACGTTTTCACAATGCTGCCGAGTATGTTCCCCAGACCATGTCCTCGTTGCATGCGTGCACCGCTAAATACCGGAAAGCCACCCCCGGCCTGTTGGGCATAATAGTCGGCATAGCTGCGTGCATCGCACTCGTAAGGTACTTTCATTATGCAAAGTGGGGAGCACGTGCTTGTCGAAAATGAAGTGTCAGCACCACTTTTCCTCGTTCGAATGCCACCGGTCGTCCCGTGTCATCTCTTATATCCACCGTGATCGTGTTGATGTCAGTTTGTCGTACGGGCAAGTAGAGCATGTGGGTGAAACTGTGGGTGACTTGACCTCCATACTTATTTTTAATGGGGACCACCCGTAACAGAGGTGTGTTGATATCGCCCACGATGTGGTTGTCCACCACGTCCGAGTAGACGTAGAGTCCGTACATACCCGACTTCATATCCATCGGCATCTCGCCATGGTGTTCGTGGGACCAGCGAACGTCTTTAGATCGAAACCCAGCATTTGCTGTAGGATAGCACTCAGTACGACACTCGCCTTGCCGGAGACGATAAGCTGTGCCTTGTCGTTGTGTGCGTTGTAATCGAAGTCCACGTGATTCTTGAAGGGATAGGCTTTGATGGGTCTTGAAGTATTCGTCACCCCCGTAGCGCCTTATAATGCATCAGTCTTGACAGCCCACCCATGAACTCTTTGGGGGTATCGTATTGGCCTTCGGGCAGGGTGAGTCGGGTGTTTTTGCCTTCGTAGGTCACCTCGTACCACACTTCATTGGCTCGCACGTTGTACCACGAGTAAGGGTATTGGATATCCACGAGGCCGCATTCCCACCGGCCAGGTAAATGTAACGGTTGCGGTAACTGGGTGACGTACTTGGCCACGGTGTTGTCAGGAAACACATCCAGCGAACTGTTACTGGGTAGGGTCAGGTAAAACATGGCGACTGAGCTGTCCTGCTGCTGCTGTTGGTTTTAATAGGTCTTCCAGGCCTTGGGCGGTTGTGTCCGGCGTCGTGTTCGTCGCGTTGACTTGCTACGTGTCACGGCTCTGGAGATGTGGGGTGTCCTGATCGAGGGTGGTTTTTTAAAGGTCTGAAAAGAAGGTGCCCGTTGTGATGGTGGTGGAGTTTTGGGGGGTGACTCCGGTTCCCAGTCGGCTTCCCAAGAAGGTTGTGGTGAGAGTCGTGGTGCACGACTCGGCGATTGCTGGGTTTGCTGCATAAAGGCCCAGCGGTGGGGGTTCCCCACCAATTCCTGTGGTACATGCATGTCTTTCAAGCCTTGAGCGAAGACCTCCCATCCTCGAGGATCGGTGTGCGATCTGCGTTGACGCATCAGATCATTCACTAAATCCGTCATGTGGGTGCCGGGGACCACCTGATTCTGTACCAGGAGTTCGCCTTTATCATTCCAAGTCATGTTAGGATTCTGTTTCATCCGTTGTAATACCAGGCCAGCTTGTTTCTTGAACGAGGCACGTACACTCTTCAGCACTTCGTCTTCCACCCACTGTGGGGCTGTGGGGGCTACCTCACCCGGCTGTTGGAACGGTGCTGAGGTCAGCGGTCTGTCACGTGGTGGTGGTGGTGGTGGTGGTGGTGGTGGTGGTGCTGTTGCTGGGGTAGACAGGGTTTTGTATTGGTCCATGAACGTCATGTACCGTTGAAGCGTCTCATTGTACCGTTGTACTTTCTCACTGTCGCTTAACCCCGGTCTCTGTAAGATCTGTTGCATCTCTCCATCGAGGCTGTTTATGGTCTTCACCGTAGGTGGGACAGGGTAGGGTGATTGGAGGTTTTGCAGGAACCGTGGTTCGACGAGGACCATTTTTTTCGTGTGGTTCATTGTCGGCCGAAGAGTCCACCCAATACTGGACCCAACACGGAAGCGGCCAACGGTGCTAAGATGGCCCCGAGAAAGCCGCCTTTCTGTAACACCTTTTTCTTTTGTGTTTGAGGGACCCGCTTGTGGACTAGGGTTCGGAGACCTGTCTTATGCTTGGCCAACTTGGTCTTCTGAGCCGGAGTCAGTGGTACGTTGCCTTTTAACAGGTTGTACCCGATCTCGCACAGACAGCGTACAAGGTCAGGGTCCGCACCGCGTACAATGGTTCGGACTAACTCGGGTGGGCCGTCTTCAATACACGGAGCGTGGGAGCGTGCTTCCGTACTCGCGCAGACATCCTGTACAACTAATGCTAGAACCCACAACTCTGCCCTTTTTATCCACCTCACAGACAAAGTCAACCCTGCTGTGGTATTCATTCTTTTTATTATTCCCCATCATCAAACACACAGACCCCAGCTGGGGGCGCCACTGTGGGTGTGTTTACATTATTTTTGCATGTACACGTGGTGGGTCTCTCCGGGAAAGATGCCGGTCCGTAGTCGAAGGTGGTCGGGGGTGGCTTGCTTGAGGTCGAAGAGCATATACCCGTGCTGAGGGGTTGTGGCATCTTTAAAGGCTTCCAACGCAAACGGTGTGCGGCCGGGATACATCTGTCTCGCCAGGTGCAGCAGTTGAGTGGTATCTCTCGGGTTTTTGAAGACCACCAGGTAGTGGGCATTTAAGCTGATATTCCGATGTTCTTTGTTTTTACTGAACAGATTCTGCACAATGTAGATGATGCTGAGCCGTCGATGATGGCTGCCTTTGGTAAAGAGTTGGGTGACCCGTGCATCCGTCTCCGCCATGAGATCATCCAGAACCACCAAGGTGTCGGGTTCCAAATCGGCCAGGTTGGGTAGGCCTTCCACGAACGTGATGTGGGGCATTGCTGCATACGCTTCCTGCCATTCTCCGTAACACCACACGACTCTGGCAATGGGTGGAGTGATCATGCTGTCGGCGTGTTGAAGGAGCTTCCTGACGAAGTGCGTTTTGCCGGAGCCCGTCGGTCCTGCGATGACGCAAGTGAAGGGATGCTGCCACCCAGGGTCCATGGTTCGAGGTCTATCCGTTGTCGTGGTAACCCGCTCTTGTAAATTTCGTACGAGTGAACTGGAGTGGTGGTGGGTACAACGTCGGTCGTCGTTGTCTGTTCACGTTCAGAGATGGTGCTGGGGGTGGGTACAACGTGGGTGGTCGGTTCACTGTGAGGGATGAAATCCGGTGGGTCTTGAGACGTAGTAGGTGTACTTGGTGTAAGTGTAGAGCTCGACGTGGCTTGTACGCGGGGTGTGGTGGTGGTGGTGACTGGGCTCGATACGACTGGTGCTCTCTGTAGACCCGTTTCACTGATGGCTGGTGTTCTCAGTTGGTTAAGTAACGTACTGACATAGGCTACGTCGTAAAACACACCTCCGTACAACACACTCAGCAGGGTTAGCAATAGCACCCCAAAGACCACTTGCGCTTTGCGCGTTTTGCGAGACGCTGTCTTCGGAGGCAGCTGCTGTTGGTCCATAGCACTGTGGTCGGACGTGGAATGAAGGAGGACGGCAGTGGTGTCTGGCTTTATAGTCGTTTCACCTGGTTGGCAGCGACCCAGGAATTGAAGGAACTGGGCCAGCCTTGCCATTTTACGAAATGAAACAGTTTGCCACGTCGACGTTCCGTTTTCAAAATCTGCTCCACCGTGTAGTAGTCTTGCTGTGTTTTTACAACAGGCTGTAATTCCGTGTCGTAAAACGTCCCCAGCAACGTTTCCCCTTGGAGATCTTCCAGTTCATAGACTCGCCGCTGTCGGGGTAGGCGCCGTTTAATCAGGAAGTGCTCATCGCTCCAGTTGGGCAAGTAACTTTTCTCGAACTTGCCCTTGACTTTACTGATCCGTACAGGGTCCCCGACCTTGTACACCGCCTTCGTCGTTCGCTGCGATGGCCTGGGGTACAAGACACGCCGGACTTGGGCTTCATTGCGTTGGGTCACGGTAATGGGGGCTCTCTCTATACTTCGATGATAGGCTCGATTGTAACCCCTCACCAGTTTCGGGAGAACATCGATGTACCGCCTTGTATTCTTATAGGTGAAATATTTATACATGCGGCCTTTGAATGTCCTGTTGAACCTCTCCACCACGGAAGCCTTGGTCTCGTTGTACGTATGGAAGAAAAACACCTTCTGTTTCTTGAGAAAGGCTTGGAACGGTCTGTTGAGGAATTCCGTGCCTTCGTCGGTTTGCAAATACAAAGGTTTGCGCCCGGTCTTGAAGATGTCTTTGAACGCCGCTATGAGATTTGCCCCCGTTTTCGTCCGGATGGGTACCACCCACGCATACTTGGATAGGATATCGATGCACGTCAAGATATACCGATTCTCATCGTTGTGTTTGGCAAAGGCGCTCATATCGACCAAATCCGCTTGCCACTGGGCATCTATTCCTCCCACGATGACCCGGTTCCGTAGAAAATGGCGACGGACAGATCGATGTAAGGTATAGGTGTCTTGTCTTCTTAACCAATCTCGGACTTGGGCACGTTGTACCCCCTGGGGTTTGGCCGCTCGATAGAGAGCCGACAATGCACTATAGGCCGCCGGACTGTCGGGACTGTAGTATAAGTTATCCAACACCTTCTCCCAGCGCTTCATGGTGACAAAATGATGATGGACCCTGGCTCTATCGTTTATTTATAACGGGTATATCTTGGGCCGGAGTTTCTTTCTGATTTTCTTCGTGGACTTCCACAGTGGCCATGGTAAATGACCAGTCCAACTCGTCTGATGACCGCTTGATAAGCACTTCATCCACATCCACCACGGCATCTTCCAATGCAGACCATAGATCAGGGTGAAGGGTAAAATGCACTGTACCTCCATCTAGCCGAGCCAATTGAGCAAAGAAAGGGCCGCGTCGGATGTACACATCGTGACACAAGTGGATGAGGTCGCCGTCCAGTTCACCAGACAACACCCGTTTGAATTTGGTCCAGCCCTCCCGGGACAGACGAATGTGAGCCGGGCACGGTTGTGTAGGGTCCGTGTCTCCCACCACCTCCTCCATGATATCGACCTTATCCGCATACACGTGCAGGAAAACCTCGGGGGTCAAGCTGAAATACGCCAGTACTATATGCTCCGTCATGGTCAGTACGTGAATGGTACCAGATTTCACTGTCTCTCGTATTTATAGGGAGAACCCCGTGAGATCAAAGGATCAGGTGGTCATGTCATTGGGCTGACTGAGTCTAGCGGGGTAATCAATGGCATCGTCGTCGGGTTCATGTAGTTGTTCATGGGGTTCAGCCGCCGCGTCTTCCATAGCACGAACCCACGCCAATTGGTCGGGTGATCGGTCGTCCGGTGTAAACAACTGGTCCACAATAGGCACTACTTTCTCCAAGGCTGACCACACAGAGGGGCTTAGGAGGATACTTCGCGTAGGCTCTTGGTAGCGGCCCAGGCGTATGTGGACGGGAGGTACGGAATATACGTAGATGGCATTGTCCAGGTGGATGAGGTCTCCGTCCAACTCACCGCTCAACACCCGTTTAAATTTAGTCCAGCCATCACGCTGTAGCGTCACCGTATTCGATAGCATCTCAGCGGGCGCCCAGTAAATAGCTTCATCGTCTTTCACGAGGATGACTTTATCTTGATAGACGTATAACCCCACACTGGGTGTAAGAGGCAGGATGGCTCGTAGATAAGTTGACATGCTTGCTCTAAATGTCGAAGGGAGAATGACACACACTCTGTCTCATCCCTCGTATTTATAGTGTCAATACCACAGCGCCAGGGTGAATAGGGCACAGACTAGTATGAGGCCAACCAGCCGGCGCTGGTTCCGGCGTGAGCGCTCCTGGTCCATAGCGCGAGCATCAAGGATGGCTGTCATAGTCCAGTAGTGGTGAGTGATGGCACGCCTCTCCATCGAGTGCACTCTGTGGAGGACCGCTTCTGTGAACTCGTTCAGGATCTGGCGTCGTCCCTCGTTGTCGTCGCCATCTGCAAACATGGACCGGACCACTGCTCGGTAACCCGTGAACGAATTCACCACGGTGGCATACTGTAAAATGCGAGTCGCATGGGGCTGGATCTCCGCCATGGCTCTGTAGAAATGAAGGTGTGGGATCCAGAGGGACGTGTTTTATAGACCAGATGTAGCTCTACGGGTGTAGTCCGTGATACGTACTATTCTGATGGGTTAGTCCAAAAAAAGGGAGCAACAACAACAACAACAACAACAGATTACAGATCAATCCTTTTATTATGCGTGAACAACATAGAAATGCATGTACTGACCTGTCTGTGGGAGGTTTCCCACAATGGCGTTCACCTTCGCGTCTTTTCGTGTACGTCCGTGTCTTTTCGTTAAAGTCCGTGTATCTTCGGTAAAGTCCGTGTCTTTTCGTAGACATGACCGCGGATGAATACATTCTTGCACTCACTCACACCAGCCGCCATCTTGTACCCAGCACCCATGGCCGCCATCTTGTACCCACCTCCCACCACCATCCCATCCAAATGGTGGTGGGAGGTGGGTACAAAATGGCGGATACCCACCTCCCACCACCATCCAAATGGTGGTGGGAGGTGGGTACAAGATGGCGGCTACCCACCTCCCACCACCATAAAACCTGGCCGCCATCTTGTACCCACCTCCCACCACACATCCACACAGGCCGCCATCTTGTACCCACCTCCCACCACACATCCATCACGCATGCGCACATCCACACTTATGAAGGGAGGTGGGTACAAAATGGCGGCCAATATCTTGTACCCACCTCCCACCACCATCCAATATGGTGGGAGGTGGGTACAAAATGGCGGCACCCACCTCCCACCACCATCCAAATGGTGGTGGGAGGTGGGTACAAGATGGCGGCTACCCACCTCCCACCACCATAAAAACAGGCCGCCATCTTGTACCCACCTCCCACCACACATACACACAGGCCGCCATCTTGTACCCACCTCCCACCACACATCCATCACGCATGCGCACATCCACACTTATGACGTCAATACAAGTTCTGCGCATGCGCAGTGAAGTGCTATTTACTTTAAAGACTCCTTGTATACTACTACCATTTCAGTTGTCTGGTCACTTGGAATATTCGCTAGCCAATCACATCGAACGGTTGGAATGCTTTTGCTCGTGGCGGACACCACTACCCAACCGCCATCGATTGGTATTCCAAACCCGGATAGTATAATAATATTATGTCCCTGAAGCCTAGTATTTATTGATAAATAGCCTAGGCCTAAAAATAGCATCCTTTACAGGCATTGTGTTACATGTCAAAATATATTTGATCCAACCGTTTCAGTGATCGGATTACCGGGAATATTTCTGCACAATCGTTCCGACCAGTTTGTCCATAAGACCCTTTCATAGATCGGATCAATGGGAATATTCCTTCACGATCGTTCCGAACAGCTTGTCCATAAGACCTATTCAGTGATTGCATTAACGGGAATATTTCTGCACGATCGTTCCAAATAGCTTTTCTAGAAGACCGTCTCAGTGATCCGGTCACAGGAAATATTTCTGGCACAAATGTCTCGAAAAGCTTCTGTATACGACCCTTTCAGTGATCGGGTCACTGGGTATATTCCTCACATAATCGTTCCATGCAATTTGTCTTAAAACCCTATCAGTGAGCGGGCCACAAGGAATATTCCTTGTACAATCTTTCAGAACATGTTGTCCATAAGATTCTTTCCGTGTCCCGGTCGCTGTGAATATTTCTGGCACAATCGTTCCGAACAGCTTATGAATAAAACCCTTTCTCGTACAATAGTTCCGACTGTTTGCCCATAATACCATTTAAGTTGTCTGGTCACTTGGAATATTCGCTAGCCAATCACATCGAACAGTTGGAATGCTTTTGCTCATGGCGGACACCACCACCGAACCGCCATCGATTAGTATTTCAAACCTGGATAGTATAATAATATTATGTCCCTGAAGCCTACTATTTATTGATAAATAACCTAGACCTACAAATAGCATCCTTTGCTGGCATTGTGTTACATGCCAAAATATATTTGATCCAACCGTTGCAGTGATCGGATTACTGGGGATATTCCTTGAACAATCGTTCCGAATATTTTGTCCATAAAACCCTTTCGGTGATCAGATTACTGAAAATATTCCTTGTACAATCATTCCGATAGCTTGTCCCTACGACCTTTCAATATCGGATTCCGGGGATATTCCTTGCTCAATCATTCCGAGCTGCCTGTCCATAAAACCCTATGAGCGATCGGATTACTAATTATATTCAAATTGTAAATCTTGGAGTTAACTCATCTCAGGCCATCAGAAGGGACACGAGACAAACCTATTTTATACAAAAATGTTTTATTTATCTATATGCATATATGCTGAGCCCCACTATATATATCTTATAGAACTATAATTCACTACACAAGGCTCCATGGTATATTCACCATGTATTGTACATTTATATATTTATATATTTGTGAACGCACCCAGCGTCTCATGCTAATCTATTATTATTATTATTATTATTAATTATCTGGGATTTAACAAGCCCTCTGGGGTTTTATTCCCGCCATATTTCTATGTATCTATACCCTACTTGCACATACTCTGTACCTTTGTATCTAAGGTGATGAGAATAAACAACTTATTACTTATTACTTATTACTTACTATATATTATTTGTATATGGTGAATAAACAATCAATCAATCAATCAATCAATTACTGAAATATTCCTTGCACAATCATTCCGAACAGCTTGTCCATAGGACCTTTTCAGTATCGGATTACTGGGAATATTTATTGCACAATCTTACCGAACAGTCTGTCAATCAAACCCTCTCAGTGATCGGATTACCTGAAATATTCCTGCACAATCATTCTGATCAGTTTGCCCACAAGACCCGTTCATAAATCGGATTACTGGGAATATTCCTGCGCGATTGCTACGAATAGTTTGTCCATAGGACCCTCTCATAAGACACTTTCAGTGATCTGATCACTGTGTATATACCTCACACAATCGTTCCAAACAATTTGTCCATAAATCCACAAGGAATATTCCCTGCACAATCTTTCAGAACATTTTGCCCATAAGATTCTTTTATATCTCGCAGAGTCACTATTTCAGATGATCGGGTCACTTGTCACGTGTGATTAATACACAACCGTTCGGAATCGTTCTACCAGAAGACACTTTCCTCGATCAGAGGATTTAATATTTGAAAGTTACTTTGATCGTACCAAGAAGTCTTTAATGTGTGTGATAATCTATATGGTCGTTTGTGTCCAGAGTAAGAGCTTTGTACAAGGTAAATACAACACGAAGGTTAATCTAAAGTACAGTAACAGTACAGCATGTATTCTAATGCAAGATTATTCCACTGATTCCAGATAGGTCAACAGAGCGGCTTGCGATGGAGAAATTAAAGTGCACCCGATTAGACGAGACGAGGGATAGGATGAAGACGACTGACCGTAGTGTGTATCTAGGCCTACATCGGAGTTACGCCAAAAAATTTGTTGTAGGCTTTATCACAGTCTTTTTGCTTCTAGGTCTATGTTTAGCATTACTGGAATACTTTATTGTCGGGCTGGTTCAGTCTTGGCTTTCGAACTTGCATAATGCAAACCCAATATCCCTGAATGTTATGCCCCCTGTTGTCAACACAACCTGTGGACCGGTTATGGGAGCGGTGGATTCCTTCGGGACGTACGTATTCAGAGGGATTCCATACGCCTTACCGCCAATCGGTCAACTTCGATGGCAACCGCCAGTTGCGCGTTCCAGACAGCAGAATACATGCTGGAACGGTACTTACGCTGCCACAAAATTCGGAACAAGCTGTTTTCAGCCAGTTTTGGGAGACTTCAGTAAGAGTTCCGGGAGCGAGGACTGTCTATATCTGAATATTTGGACGCCGACGTTGGACCAAACAGCCAAACTTCCGGTCATGATTTGGATACATGGTGGATTTTTGGTGTTTTCGAGCGGTAATTGGCCGGACTACAGTCCAACAGACAACTTAACGCGAGACACCAACATCGTGTACGCTAGTATGAACTACAGATTGAACGCGTTTGGGTTCATGGCTTTAGATGTGTTATCGGCGAGCTCATCCAGCAAGACGTCTGGTAACTATGGTTTCCGAGATCAGCTGCTGGCCATAACGTGGATCCGTGATAATATACAGCAGTTTGGTGGAGACCCCAATAAGGTAGGACAATTCTCTCCTCACATGTCCTGTATCTTTGTTCTTGTTGTTCTTATTGTTCTTATTGAGTTGGGTTATTGTTGTTCGAATTCTCAATGTTATTATAAGTTTGTTGTCATTCTGTAGATTGTGAAGAGGGAAGATATTTTCTGATCAAAGTGTGGGGATTACACATTATCTATTAGCCCCAGCTGTTCATATCAATAATGCCTGCGGTTGATAATCACAGATCACGAGCATGGATCTCCGTGTCGTAACCCCGTACCGTATACATATTATCTTGGTTCTCCTTACCGGTTATTTTCTGGGATCTATATGTAACTCCTTCTCCTCCACGCTGGTCGCTTTTGTTAGCGTTTCCATCGCTGACGGTTAGCTGTACACGAGCTGTTTTCACAGCGACCCCCACCTCCCCCATATTACGATAGACGCCATATTGGTGCTAGGCATGCGCATTTGAACAGACATGCACAACATGGCGTCTACCGTAACATGGGTGAGATTGCTGTGAAAACGGCTCGTGTACAGCTAACCATCAGCGATGGAAACGTTAACAAAAGCGACCAGCGTGGAGGATAAGGAGTTAGCTTCCAGAAAATAACCGGCAAGGAGCATCAGTGTGAATATTTATACGACGGGTTATACGGGTTATACGACATGTAGATTCATGCTCGTAATCTGTAACTATCAACCGCGGTTAATATTGATAGGAACAGCTGTGGCTAAATATATGTGAGACTGATTAGAGGGAGCATGTGTAAGGCGGGCTGGGCATCCTGTTCGTATGACCAGTGCTCATCGTGTTGCAATGAAGCGCCCAAGCAGATCCATCCAGACATGCTGACAATATTTCCATTGTCGGCAAAGGTATACATGATAGTGCTATTATCATCTCTAGGTCCATGATGGCCTGTATATTATCATCTCTAGGTCCATGATGGCCTGTATATTATCATCTCTAGGTCCATGATGGCCTGTATATTATCATCTCTAGGTCCATGATGGCCTGTAAATGATCTGTGGTTAATTTATTTATGTAGTGTCTTTATCCTTCGGGCAGGAAAGTGCAAATTATGTGTATCTCTACCTATCTGTATAACTGATTTGGAAATTATCTTACGAGAAAAGCATTGGTGGCCTCTATGGAAATGGAAGATCGCGAAGTTGATAGAATTGACTTTTAACATTTACCGGTACGTATGTCTTCCCATTACGTGAGGTTAGTAGTTTAACAGTTTTAAGACCATAAAAATACAAGGGTCTAGTCCGTCATTCGATATTCAGCCATCGTCCATTATAGATTTTCCGCGTCTGTAATTCAAAGACCTAATTCAAATAACAACATTAGCACCAAACCTCCCCAGAAAACAATCATAGTATACATAAACCTAGGCTAGTTTCTTGCAAGATAGAAGCAGTCAACAGTTTTCAATGATGCGGGCGTTTCAATGATGCGGGCGAGACATCATTATGTTCCAAAAATATGAACTCCATACCGCTCATCAGTATTCCTAAACCAAATGATTTTGTTGTAAAGTCGTTATCTAGAGAATGATGTATCTCAGTCACGCTTTGGTTATGTGGTCACGCTTTCATTGTGACTTCAAATGAAAACTACGAATAAATTAATTTATGATGATAATTTCACATACATAGTCTGAATAAGTGCTGTATTCGTTACCCTAACAACTCGATATAACATTGACCGTTATTCGCCCCATATTATTTACAGATTACATTATTTGGACAGAGCTCCGGAGGGACGAGTATATTTGCTCTACTAGCATCTCCCATGTCAAAAAACTTGTTCCAAGGAGCTTGGTTATTGAGCTCTTCTCCAATTTTGAACAAAACGTTGGAACAAGCATCAATCGACAATTTAGCCTTTTTGAAAAAGACTGGTTGCTCGGATGCGGAGTGCCTGCGCGGACTAACATCACAAAAAGTGTTTCAAGCGATCCCCTGGTTTGAATATCCCTTCTGGGCAATGGAGGATCAGGGCGATCTTCCTGTGAAGAACTATTTCGATGGCGCCATAGCAATCGTTGATGGTAAGTTTTGAAACAGCGATGTGGCCTGTTACTATATATGATAACCCGTATATCCCCACTAAGCAGGTTAGGACAATCTCGCTCTCTAAAAAGGTCGATTTCGTTCAATTAATCAGTTTACATAATGAATTCAGGTATTATAAGTTAGTCGGCAGTTCGCAGTTAGCGGTTCGCTATTCGAAGGGGACCAGTCATTATTTTATCATCAAAACAATAATAGTCCATTTAACCCCTTTCCCGACCGAATTTCACTTCAATACTTGGCACATCAACTCAGTGATCCAAGAGCAATAAGATGATATCATTAGTTCCCCGATCTGACGTCAGGGCGCGCTGTTCCCAATAACTACGCGAATAGTAACTGAATAGCAAACTGAATAGCAAACTGGCTATTTTGACCCCTTTCCAGACCGTTTTTCACTTCAATACTTGGCACATCAACTCAGTCAGCCAACATCAACATGATGATATCATTAGGTCCCCGATCTGACGCCAGGGGGCGCTGTTCCCAATAACTACGCGAATAGCAAACTGAATAGCAAACTGGCTATTTTGACCCCTTTCCCGACCGAATTTCACCTCAATACTTGGCACATCAACTCAGTCAGCCAACATCAACACGATGATATCATTAGTTCCCCGATCTGACGCCAGGGGGCGCTGTTCCCAATAACTACGCGAATAGCAAACTGAATAGCAAACTGAATAGCAAACTGGCTATTTTAACCCCCTTCCCGACCGGATTACACCTCAATACTTGGCACATCAACTTAGTGATCCAAGAGCAATACGATGATATCATTAGTTCCCCGATCTGACGCCAGGGGGCGCTGTTCCCAATAACTACGCGAATACCAAACTGGCTATTTTGACCCCTTTCCCGACCGTATTTCGCCTCAATACTTGGCACATCAACTCAGTCTGCCAACATCAACACGATGATACCATTAGTTCCCCGATCTGACGCCAGGGGGCGCTATTCCCAATAACTACGCGAATAGCAAACTGAATAGCAAACTGGCTATTTTGTTCCCTTTCCCGATCGAATTTCACCTCAATACTTGGCACATCAACTCAGTCAGCCAACATCAACACTATGATATCATTAGTTCCCCGATCTGACGCCAGGGGGCACTGTTCCCAATAACTACGCGAATATCAAACTGAATAGCAAACTGGCTATTTGGACCCCTTTCCCTACCGAATTTCACCCCAATACTTGGCACATCAACTCAGTGATCCAAGAGCAATACAATGATATCATTAGTACCCCGAGCTGACTCCAGGGGGCGCTGTTCCCAATCAGTACGCGAATAGCAAACTGAATAGCAAACTGGCTATTTTAACCCCTTTCCCGACCGAATTTCACCTCAATAATTGGAACATCAACTCAGTCAGCGAACATCAACACTATGATATCATTAGTTCCCCGATCTGACGCCAGGGGGCGCTGTTCCCAATAACTACGCGAATAGCAAACTGAATAGCAAACTGGCTATTTTAACCCCTTTCCCGACCGTATTTCACCTCAATACTTGGCACATCAACTCAGTGACCCAAGGGCAATACGATCATATCATTAGTACCCCGAGCTGACTCCAGGGGGCGCTGTTCCCAATCAGTACGCGAATAGCAAACTGAATAGCAAACTGGCTATTTTAACCGCTTTCCTACCGAATTTCACTTCAATATTTAGCACATCAACTCAGTGAGCCAAGATCAACACGATGATATCATTAGTTCCCCGATCTGACGCCAGGGGGTGCTGTTCCCAATAACTACGCGAATAGCAAACTGAATAGCAAACTGGCTATTTTGACCCCTTTCCCGACCGAATTTCACCTCAATACTTGGCACATCAACTCAGTCAGCCAACATCAACACGATGGTATCATTAGTTCCCCGATCTGAGGCCAGGGGGCGCTGTTCCCAATAACTACGCGAATAGCAAACTGAATAGCAAACTGGCTATTTTGTCCCCTTTCCCGACCGAATTTCACCTCATTACTTGTCACATCAACTCAGTGAGCCAACATCAACACGATGATATCATTAATTCCCCGATCTGACGCCAGGGGGCGCTGTTCCCAATAACTACGCGAATAGCAAACTGAATAGCAAGCTGAATAGCAAACTGGCTATTTTGACCCCTTTCCCGACCGAATTTCACCTCAATACTTGGCACATGAACTTAGTGATCCAAGAGCAATACGATGATATCATTAGTTCCCCGATCTGACGCTATGGGGCGCTGTTCCCAATAACTAAGCGAATAGCAAACTGAATAGCAAACTGGCTATTTTAACTCCTTTCCTACCGAATTTCACCTCAATAATTGGCACATCAACTCAGTGATCCAAGAGCAATACGATGATATCATTAGTTCCCGGATCTGATGCCAAGGGGCGCTGTTCCCAATAACTACGCGAATAGCAAACTGAATAGCAAATTGGCTATTTTGACCCCTTTCCCGACCGAATTTCACCTCAGCACTTGGCATATCAACTCAGTGAGCCAAGATCAACACTATGATATCATTAGTTCCCCGATCTGATGCCGGGGTGCGCTGTTCCCAACAACTACGCGAATAGCAAACTGAATAGCAAACTGGCTTTTTTGATCCATTTCCCGACCGAATTTAACCCCAATAGTTGGCACATCAACTCAGTGAGCCAAGATCAACATGATGATATCATTAGTTCCCCGACCTGACGCCAGGGGGGCGCTGTTCCTCTGCAAAACCCGGGGTTTCCCACCGAGTTTTCCCCGCCCCGGGCGCACGCCTGCACTGGTTATCCGGCCGCACGCCTGCTCGAGTTATCCGGCCGCTCGCCTGCGCGGGTGATGGCCGGCGGAAGTGCGCAGGTCACGGGGCATGTATTCCTCCGCGGTGATGCCGGGGAAAAAGCTTCCGCGGTTTAGTATTCCCGAGATTTCACATACCCATCTTCATATCCATCGTGATGTGGGCTTTCTCGGCGGTGGGGCCAGCGTACCCGTCTTGATCGAGACCCAGCATTTGCTGTAGGGTAGGGCTGATATCAACACTCACGCTGAGACTGAGAGTGAGACAGGCCTTGTCGTTGTGTGGGTTGTAATCGAAGTCCACATGATTTTTGAAGGGAAACGTTTTTGTGGGTTTTGAAGTATTCGTGACCTCCCATAGAGACTTATAGAGCATCATACTTCTCAGCGCCCCCATGAACTCCTTGGGGATGGCCTTCGGGTATGATCAGTCGGGTTTCTTTCCCTTCGTAGGCAACCTCGTACCACACTTCACCGGCTCGCACGTTGTACCACGAGTAAGGGTATTGGATATCCACGAGTCCACATCCCCAGCGTCCAGGTAAATGCAACGGTTGCGGTAACTGGGTCACATACATGGCCAAATTGTTGTCAGGAAATACATCGAGCGAACTGTTACTGGGCAACGTGTGGTAAAACATGACTGACTCATGCAGTGAAATCCCCTCCATTTTATAGCGCCTTTTCCCTTATAGGGTCCCTCAATCCACAAACACTTTCTCCCGAGGTGTCCATCTCGACCGACGTAGTAGAGTTCGAGGCAAAGTTCGAAGTGAGCGTGGAGAGCCTCGTGGAGAGCCTATGTTCCAGTGAGGTAACATAGACCGGGCACGCCGTATTGTTCGCCGTGAGGGTGTTCTGGGAGGTGCCAAAGGTATCATGGGGTCACGACGGATTTTCTGCATCCACAGCCAGCGTTGATGATTCCCCACCAATTCTCGAGGGACGTGTGTATCTTTCAACTCGTGAGCAAAAGACTTCCCAGACCGGTGGATTAGAGTGTTTGCGAGAGCGCACCGTATCGTTGATGAGATCGGTGATATGGGACCCCGGGACCACTCGGTTTCGGATGAGCAGTTCTCCCTGGTCGGTCCAGCCCATATCAGGATTCTGTTTCACCCGGTCCAACAATAAATGGGCCTTGGTCTTGAACGCCTTAGGGACACTGGCCAACACTTCATCTTCGAGGTAAGGTGACCATGATGATGATGATGATGGTGGTGAGGGTGTTGGTGGTGTTGGACTACTACTACCCCTATATTGGTCCATAAACGTCTTGTAGCGGTTCAGGGTATTCATCTCTTCACCGAGGGACTGGAGCTGTTGCACCGTGGCTGGGACAGGGTAGGGCGATTGCAAGCTTTGTAAAAGCCGAGGTTAGACGAGGACCATATTTTTTGTGTGGTTCATTGTCGGCCTAACAGTCCGCCCAATATCAGTCCCAACACGGAAGCAGCCAATGGTGCTAAGATGGCCCCGAGAAAGCCGCCTTTCTGTAAAACCTTTTTCTTTTGTGTTTGAGAGACGCGCTTCTGGACCAGGGTTCGGAGATCTGTCTTATGCTTGGCCAACTTGGTCTTCTGAGCCGGAGTCAGTGGTACGTTGCCTTTTAACAGGTTGTCTCCGATCTCGCACAGACAGCGTACAAGGTCAGGGTCTGCACTGCGTACAATGGTTCGGACCAACTCGGGTGGGGCCTTCTTCAATACGCGGAACGTCGGGGCATGCTTCCGTACTCGCGCATACATCATGTACAACTAATGCTAGAACCCACAACCCTGCCCTTTTTATCCTTTTGCGGGCTACCTTCTGAATATTCTTTCACTTCAGAGACAAAGCCAACCATGATGTTATATTAGTTCTTTTATTATACCCATCATCAAGCACACACCCCAGCTGGGGGAGCCACTGTGAGTGTGTTTACATTATTTTTGCATGTACACGTGGTGGGTTGAGGGGTTGTCGCATCTTTAAAGGCTTCCAACGCAAACGGCGTTCGGTCGGGGCACATCTGTCGAGCCAGGTGCAGCAGTTGAGTGGTATCTCTCGGGTTTTTGAAGACCACCAGGTAGTGGGCATTTAAGCTGATGTTCCGATGTTCTTTGCTTTTACTGAACAGATTCTGCACAATGTAGATGAAGCTGTGACGTCGATGATGGCTGCCTTTGGTGAAGAGTTGGGTGACCCGCGCATCCGTCTCCGCCATGAGATCATCCAGAACTACCAAGGTGTCCGGTTCCAAATCGGCAAGGTTGGGTAGCCCTTCCACGAACGTGATGTGAGGCATTGCTGCATACGCCTTTGCCATTCTCGGGCAATGGGTGGGGTAATCATGCTGTCGGCGTGTTGAAGTAGTTTCTGGACGAAATGTCGGTCCTGCGATGATGCAAGTGAAGGGATGTTGCCACCGGGGGTCCATGGTCGGAGGTGTATCCGCTGTCGTGGTAACCCACTCTTGTAAATTTGGTACGAGTGAACTGGGGTGGTGGTGGGTACAACAACAACGTAGGTCGCCGTTGTCGATGGGCCTTTACTGTGAGGGATGAAATCCGGAGGATTTTCAGACGTATTGGATGTACTTGGTGTAGGTGTTGACCTAAACTGTATACTCGGTGAGGAGCTCGATGTGGACTGTATACTCGGTGTGGTGGTGGTGATGACTGGACTCGTTTCGATCACGGGGTTGACTGGTGTAGAGAAGGTCTGTAGACTTGTTTGACTGCCACTGACGGCTGGTGTTCTAGGTTGGTTAAGTAGAATGCTGGGGTAGGCTACGTCGTAAAACACACCCCCGTACAGCCCACCCAACAGGGGTAGGAATGTCATAACAAAGCCCACTTGCGCTTTGCGCGTTTTGGGAGACGCTGTGTTCAGAGCCAGCTGCTGTTTGTCCATAGCACCGTGTTCATGGTCGAACGTGGAATGAAGGATGACGGTAGTGGTGTCTGGTTTAGTACTCGTTTCACCTGGTCGGCCGCGACCCAGGAGTTGAATGAACTGGGCCAGCCTTGCCATTTGACGAAATGAAACAGATTGCCACGTCGACGTTCCGTTTACACGGTGTAGTAGTCTTGCTTTGTTTTTTACGACAGGCTGTAATTCCGTCTCGTAAACAACGTCCCTAACAACGGTTCCCCTTGAAGATCTTCCAGTTCATAGACTTGCTGCTGTCGGGGTAGGCGGCGTTCAATGACGAAGTGCTCATCGCTCCAGTTGGGAAGGTAACTTTTCTCGAACTTGCCCTTGACTTTACTGATCCATACAGGGTTCCCAACCTTGAAAACCTTCTTCGGCGTTCGTTGCGATTGTATGGGATAGAAAACACGCCGGACTTCATTGCGTTGGGTCACGGTAATGGGGGCTCTTTGTATACTCCGGTGATAGGCTCGATTGTAACCACTCACAAGTTTTACAACATCGATGTACCGCCTTGTATTCTTCTACGTGAAATATTTATACATGCGGCCTTTGAATGTCCTGTTGAACCTTTCCACAACGGAAGCTTTGGTCTCGTTGTAGGTGTGAAAGAAAAAGACCTTCTGGGCTTTCAGAAACTGTTGGAACGGTTTGTTGAGGAATTCCGTGCCTTCGTCGGTTTGCAAATACAAGGGTTTGCGCCCGATCTTGAAGATGTCTTTGAACGCCGCTATGAGATTCGCCCCTGTTTTCGTCCGGATGGGAACCACCCACGCATAATTTGACAGGATATCGATGCACGTCAAGATATACCGATTCTCATCGTTGTGTCTGGCAAAGGCGCTCATATCGACCAAATCCGCTCGCCACTGGGCATCTAGTCCACCCACGATGACCCGGTTCCGTAGAAAATGGCGGCGAGCAGCTCGATGTAAGGTATAAGTGTCTTGTTTTTTTAACCAATCTCGGACTTGGGCACGTTGTATCTCCTTGGGTTTGGCCGCTCGATAGAGTGCCGACAGCGCACTATACGCAGCCGGACTGTCGGGACTGTAGTATAAGTTATCCAACACATTCTCCCAGCGCTTCATAGTGACAAATGATGATGGACCCTGGCTCTATCGTTTATTTATAACGGGTATATCTTGGGCCAGGGTCGGAGTTTCTTTCCGATTTGTTTCTTTGGCTTCTACCAGCACGTTGTCCATGGCGAATGACCAGTCCAACTCGTCTGATGACGGCTTTTCCTCCGTAAACACTTGATCCACATCTGCCACGGCATGTTTCAATGCAGACCATAGAACAGGGTGAACACCTGGTGAAGGGTAACGTGCACTGTATCCCCATCTAGCCGAGGCAATTGAGCAAAGAAGGGGCCGCGTCGGACGTACACATTGTGACACAAGTGGATGAGGTCGCCGTCCAGTTCACCAGACAACACCCGTTTGAATTTTGTCCAGCCCTCCCGGGACAGACGAATGTGAACCGGACGCGGTTGTGTAGGGTCCGCATCACAGATGTCTCCCACCTCCTCCATGATATCGTCCTTATCCGCATAAACGTACAGAAAGACCTTGGGGTCAAGCTGAGAAACGCCCGTATTATATCCCCCGGTAATGATCAGTACGTAAATCGTACAAGATTTGACTATCTCTCGTATTTATAGGGAGGAAAAGTTCATGACGTGAGATCGGGTGGTCGATCATTTTAGTCACGTAAAACGTAACATTGGTCGTCATCTCCACCTGCCATTTGGTGTTGGGGCGTTGTTGTCTGGCCCATTCCAAGCTATTCATGGTCTCTAGTTGGGTCGGCGCCGTGTCCAGGGACGCCCGATCCGTAATGGGGAATGGTTGATCGTACACGAGGGTGTCGCGACTGGGGTAAAAGTACCGGAGCTGGTTCGACTCCTTATGCCGTAATAAATACCCGAAGGTGAGATTTAATTTGAAGACTGTAGCTTGGTCCTCAATAATGGTATAGGCGTGATGGGGTAGCTATTCACTTTGCTATTCGCGTAATTATTGGGAACAGCACCCCCTGGCGCCGGATCGGGGAACTAATGATATCATCGTGTTGCTCTTGGCTCACTGAGTGGATGTGCCAAGTATTGAGGTGAAATTCTGTCGGGAAAGGGGCCAAAATAGCCAGTTTGCTATTCAGTTTGCTATTCGCGTAGTTATTGTGAACAGCGCCCCCTGGCGTCAGATCGGGGAACTAATGATACCATCGTGTTGATCTAGGCTCACTGAGTTGATGTACCAAGTATTGAGGTGAAATTCGGTCGGGAATGGGGTCAAAATAGCCAGTTTGCTATTCAGTTTGCTATTCGGGTAGCTATTGGGAACAGCGCCCCCTGGCGTCAGATCGGGGAACTAATGATATCATCGTGTTGATCTTGGCTGACTGAGTTGATGTGCCACGTATTGAGGTAAAATTCGGTCGGGAAAGGGGTCAAAATAGCCAGTTTGCTATTCCGTTTGCTATTCAGTGGGCTATTCGCGTAGTTATTAGGAACAGCGCCCCCTGGCATCAGATCGGGGAACTAATGATTTCATCGTGTTGATGTTGGCTTACTGAGTTGATGTGCCAAGTATTGAGGTGAAATTCGGTCGGGAAAGGGGTCAAAATAGCCAGTTTGCTATTCAGTTTGCTATTCGCGTAGTTATTGGGAACAGCGCCCCTTGGCGTCAGATCGAGGAACTAATAATATCATCGTGTTGATCTTGGCTGACTGAGTTGATGTGCCAAGTATTGAGGTGAAAATCGGTCGGGAAAGAGGTCAAAATAGCCAGTTTGCTATTCCGTTTGCTATTCAGTTTGCTATTCGCGTAGTTATTGGGAACAGCGCCCCCTGCCGTCAGATTGGGGAACTAATGATTTCATCGTGTTGGTGTTGGCTTAATGACTTGATGTGCCAAGTATTGCGGTGAAATTCGGTCGGGAAAGGGGTGAAAATAGCCAGTTTGCTATTCAGTTTGCTATTCGCGTAGTTATTGGGAACAGCGCCCCCTGGCGTCAGGTCGGGGAACTAATGATATCATCGTGTTGATCTTGGCTGACTGAGTTGATGTGCCAAGAAATGAGGTGAAATTCGGTAGGGAAAGGGGTAAAAATAGCCAGTTTGCTATTCAGTTTGATATTCAGTTTGATATCTGGCGTCAGATCGGGGAACTAATGATATCATCGTGTTGCTCTTGGCTCACTGAGTTGATGTGCCAAGTATTGAGGTGAAATTCGGTCGGGAAAGGGTCAAAATAGCCAGTTTGCTCTTCAGTTTGTTATTCAGTTTGTTATTCGAGTAGTTATTGGGAACAGCACCCCCCTGGCATCAGATCGGGAAACTAATGATATCATCGTGTTGATCTTGGCTCACTGAGTTTATGTGCCAAGTATTGAGGTGAAATTCGGTGGGGAAAGGATTCAAAATAGCCAGTTTGCTATTCAGTTTGCTATTCGCGTAGTTGTTGGGAACAGCACCCCCTGGCGTCAGATCCGGGAACTACTGATATCATCGTGTTGATCATGGCTCACTGAGTTGATGTGCGAAGTATCGAGGTGAAATTCGGTCGGGAAAGGGGTCAAAATAGCCAGTTTGCTATTCATTTGCTATTCGCGCAGTTATTGGGAACAACGCCCCCTGGCGTCAGATCGAGGAACTAGTGATATCATCGTGTTGATCTTGGCTCACTGAGTTGATGTTCCAAGTATTGAGGTGAAATTCGGTCGGGAAAGGGGTCAAAAACTTATTATAAGTTGGTTCCCAGTTCACAGTTCACTATTCAAGTTGCAAAGCGGAGGAGCAGTAAATAGTTCGCGGATAATATATTATGGGTTAATAGTGCCATTACTGCACTTATTCGACAATTCATCCTCGGTACATAGACTATACACGTAGAGGGTTAAAATATGGTGCCACTAGTGTTCCGACCCGACACCAGGGGTGCTGTTTTGAATAAGGAAATGAATAAGGAAATGGCCTAAACGGCCATCAAATCGAAGAGTTGCCCCAATATTTGATACATATACTATACTCATAGAGTGTTACAAAATGGTGCCACTAATTTCCCGATTCGACACCAGGGGGTGCTACTCCGAATAATGGAATGAATAAGGAAATGGCCGATACGACCATTAAATCGAAGAGTTGAGCCCCCATATTTGGCACTAGTTTTTCGATCCGACACCAGGGGGTGCTGTTCTGAATAAGGAAACGAATAAGGAAATGGCCTATACGGCCATTAAATTGAAGAGCTGAGGCCCCATATTTGTTACATATACTCCACTCATAGAGTGTTACAAAATAGTGTCACTAGTTTCACGATTCGACACCAGGGGCGCTGCTCTGAATAAGGAAATGAATAAGGAAATGGCCTATACTACCATTAAATCGAAGAGTTGAGCCCCCATATTTGGTATATGAACTATATTCATAAAGTGCTACAACATGGTGCCACTACTTTCCGATACGACACCAGGCGGCGCTATTCTGAATAAGGAAATGAATAAGGAAATGGCCTATACGGCCATTAAACCGAAGAGTTGAGCCCCAATGTTTGGTGCATATACTATACTCATAGAGTGCTACAAAATGGTGCCACTAGTTTTCCGATCCGACCATACTCATAAAGGGCTACAATATGCTGCTACTAGTTTTTCGATCCGACACCAAGGGGTGCTGTTCTGAATAATGAAATGAATAAGGAAATGGCCTATACTACCATTAAATCGAAGAGTTGAGCCCCAATGTTTGGTACATATACTATACTCATAGAGTGCTACAAAATGGTGCCACTATTTTTCCGATCCGACACCAGGGGGCGCTGTTCTGAATAAGGGAATTGATCAGGAAAAGGCCTATGCGGCCATTAAATCGAAGCGTTGAGCCCCCATATTTGGTACATGCACTATACTATCAGAGTGCTACAATATCTTGAAAATAGTTTTATGATCCGACGCCAGGGTGGGCTGTTCTGAATCAGGAATGAATAAGGTAATTACCTATACGGCCATTAAATCAGAGAGTTGAGTCACATAGTGGAGTTGGCACATCCACTATACGGACAAAGTGCTACAATATGGTACTACTGGTTTTCCGATCCGACACAAGGGGCGCTGTTCTGAATAAGGAAATGAATAAGGAAATGGCCTATACGGCAATTAAATGGCAGAGTTAAGCTCCCATACTTGATGCATGTGCTATACTCATAGAGTGCTACAAAATGGTGCCACTAGTTTCCCGATTCCACACCAGGGGACGCTGTTCTGAATAAGGAAATGAATAAGGAAATGGGGTGTACGGCCATTAATCAAAGAGTTGAGCCCACATATTTGGAACATTTGCTACTGCTACAATATTGTGTCACTAGTTTCTCGATCCGACACCAGGGGGCGCTGGTACCATATTGTAGAACTCTATGAGTATAGTCCATGTACCAAATATGGGGGCTCAACTATTCGGTTTAATGGCCGTATAGGCCATTTCCTTATTCATTTCCTTATTCAGAACAGCGCCCCCTGGTATCGAATCGGAAAACTAGTGGTTCTATATTGTAGCAGTCTATGATTATGGTCCGTGTACCAAATATGGGGGCTCAATTCTTCGATTTAATGGCCGTATATGCCATTTCCTTATTGATTTGCTTATTCGGCGCAGCGCCCCCTGGTGTCGGTTCGGAAAACTAGTGGCACCCTGTTGTAGCACTTTGTGAGTGTAGTCCATGTACCAAATATGGGCGCTCAACTCTTCGCTTTATTGACCGTATAGGCCATTTCCTTATTCATTTCCTTATTCGGATCGGAAAACTAGTGGCCCCACGTTGTAGCACTTTTTGAGTGTAGTCCATGTACCAAATATGGAGGCTCAACTCCTCAATTTAATGGCCGTATAGGCCATTTCCTTATTCTGAACAGCGCCCCCTGGTTGTCGAATCGCAAAACTAGTGGCACCATATTGTAGCTCTTTGTGAGTATAGTCCATGTACCAAATATGGGTCTCATCTTTTCGATTTAATGGCCATATAGGCCATTTCCTTATTCAGAACAGCGCCCCCTGATGTGGGATCGGAAAACTAGAGGCACCATATTATAGCACTCTATAAGTATAGTACATTCCTCCGGACGATCATTTCCTGCAAATAAAAGTTGAAACTTAAGCTTATGAAAAATATGGATGGAAAACCAGGACAGTTGATATAGAATTCAGAAACATGCTGGACTTTCTCCAAAGTATTACCAGTAAATAACTGTTTTGAAATATCGCAAAAGTACATATGCGTTCATTACCTTTATTTGGAGTGATTTCTTTTCGTATAACAAATCGCATAAATCTCAGCACAAATATTCTATATCCAAAAGAGAAATCAGCGAGCCTAAGAAATTCATTTTCTCATAGAATTATAATATTGCGTTAATTTTATTCTCCAATTACTAAAATATCACGTTAATTTCATCTTATTAGGAATATCTAATCTATTAACACAAACTCTACCTTGTTTATATTGATATTTCTTCTGAAACATATGCGTCCACCGTTTCGTTAAGGTTCACATTAAATCCTTTTCAAATCGTTTCGAGATATTGCTCCACGCATCGAATTTTGCCATAAAAGTACTTACAAACTCGCTTTGAGAATAAAGCATGACTCGTGCAAATCAATGACAACGCCTCATCCTTGGAGGTATATGCATTTAATTAAGGTGATGGTGAGGAATAACCAGTAGATGATAACATGCAATGGGTCAATCTCATTTTGTGATAGACTTTTGCTCTATGAACACATGCATGTGTTATGCCAGCTTGGTGCTCCCAAGTAAAATCATCCATCAGATAATCAGGTTAGACACAGCCACCTCTCCAAAATGGAGGTTAAAAAGGTCGTTTGTGTCCAATGAATTCAAGAATATATCGAACGAAGAGACATACGCCATAGGCGACTATGCGCAAATATTCATTCAATGTATTAATGTTTTCAGAATGTTTGTACGAATTGAAAATATTGTGAAACATTGTTTAAACATAAAAACTCTCAAGGTGTGGATCTTCAAAACATTTTTGGTAAATTATCCAAGTGCGGGCAAACCAAGCGTGTGCATTGCACGAGAGAACACTGAGTACCTGGATAATGTAAATACTCCGATAGCATACGGGTTACATTGGGGGAATGGCCATGCACGAGAACAGAATCGGATATCTCACAGCCTCTGCTCACTTGTGATCTACCAGTGCAGCAGATGGTAGGATTTTCTGTTTCATTAACTGAACATCATTCAATTGTTATAGCAACTAATAAAGTTTTAGTGTCCCACAGATATCCCCGTAGGATAGTCATAACTGCGTTATGTTAATTTCAAGGTCCTTTATATCCTTCATGAACAGGCGTCGATTGTTATCGCAGTATAACTCAACTTTAATTTAGTTTTAATCTCTCATACATCCCCCAGCTGAAGCGGAGTCGTTCTGGCAACTTTTATACTTAAATAATCAATATGTTCACTTAAAATATTATAGCGTTCTACGTTTCAATATATTTAATTACTTCCGAGTAGAGCCCTCCGGGCGATACTTTTCTGCAGATGAAACATGAAACTTAAGCCACCTGGTGTCGTATCGGAAAACTAGTGGCACCATATTTTAGAACTTTGTGAGTGTAGTCCATGTACCAAATATGGAGGCTCAACTCTTTGATTTAATGGCCGTATAGACCATTTCCTTATTCATTTCCTTATTCAGAACAGAGCCCCTTGGTATCGGATAAAAAAACTAGTGGTACCATATTGTAGCACTTTATGAGTATAGTCCATGTACCAAATATGGGAGTTCAACTCTTCGATTTAATGGCCGTATAGGCCATTTCTTTATTCGTTCCCTTATTCAGAGCTGCGCCCCCTGGTGTCGAATCGGGAAACTAGTGGAACCATTTTGTAGCGCTCTATGAGGATAGTATATATACCAAATATGGGAGTTCAACTCTTCGATTTAATGGCCGTATAGGCCAATTCCTTATTCATTTTCCTATTCAGAGCAGCGCCCCCTGGTGTCGAATCGGGAAATTAGTGGCACCATTTTGTAGCACTCTATGAGTAAAGTATATGTACCAAATATGGGGTTCAACTCTTGGATTTAATGACCGTATAGGCCATTTCCTTATTCATTTCCTTATTCAGAACAGCGCCCCTGGTGTGGGATCGGAAGACCAGTGGCACCATATTGTAACCCCTTACGTGTATAGTCTATGTACCAAAGATGAATTGCCTACTAAGTGCCGTAATGGCACTATTAACCCAAAATATATTATCCGAGTATTATTGACTGCTCCTCCGATTTGCAACTTGAATAGTAATATGTGAACTGGAAACTGGGCGCCAACTTATAATACGTGGTCAAAATAGCCAGTTTGCTATTCAGTTTGCTTGGGAACAGCGCCCCCTGGCGTCAGATCGGGGAACTAATGATATCATCGTGTTGATCTTGGCTCACTGAGTTGATGTGCCAAGTATTGAGGTGAAATTCGGTCGGGAAATGTGTTAAATTGACTATTATTGTTTTGATGATAAAATAACGACTGGTCCCCTTCGAATAGCGAACCGCTAACTGCGAACTGCTGACTAACTTATAATATACAGGCATATATATCCGCATTAAATGGTAGTAAGAGAGTAAATTGTCATCTATCTAATTTGCGTAATAATAGGCCAAACATCCTTCGCGCTGTTAAAACATCATTGGCTGGTTTTTCACATGGCAAATTAATTTTATGACATGGAACAATAGATAAATCAATGAACCTGAAATTTTGATGCATTGGTTAAGAAGGAATCAAACGTTATTGAGCAAAAACGACCCTTTTAACCTCCATTTTAGAGAATGGGATCGCAATAAGATGCTAAGAGCTAATCAGGAAGTGAAATGAATTGTTAAACCTTATTTGTTATCTCAAATCGTCCTATGGTGTATGATTAATCATCGTATAGAACAAGAACACTTCTTCAGATATTACATCTTCCCTCATTTCGACAACACGCTAGGCAAAATATATTCGATAGATTATTGTCCAGTTATTTACTTACATTGCAAACTCGTTCATCTGTGTAGGCGTGGTTCTTCCAAAAGCGCCATTTGACGCCTGGAGTGACGGAGAAGCCATTGATGTTCCTATAATAATAGGTAAGTCCCAGATATCAAATTGGATGTATCTTCTCGAGAAAACCACATACATACTGGAAAAGATGAGGCTCGTTGGGTTAGAGGGTAGTGTTTGACCAGTGGGTTGGTGTCACAGACGAATTGAGTCCCATCAGATCACGTAGTTTTCCCGATAGGATGGTGTACACAGCAAAAATAGCGTCAGTACTGTTTCAATACATTTCTACCAAAGTACTGAAACTATTGAAATATAACTGCCCTGAAACAGTACTGATATATAACAGTATTAATTCAGTACTGTTTCAGTACTATTACAGTACTGTTTCAGTACTGTTATAGCTCAGCATTGTATCAGTACTGTAATATTTCGGTACTGAATAGTTACTGTTATATAACAGTACTGTTTCAATACTGGTATATTTCATACCCTCTCACATATCGTATGTAGTCTTCCCGTCGACAGTCGACTCATCCTTATACATATTGCGATGATAGTATCAGGTCTTTAGGTCTTTCCTGACGTTATACCTAAATACAAATCAAGCAAAATCAAAGCAAAGTTTAGATTTTGACATAGTTAATTTCCCGGGAAATAGCATTTACCATCCAAAAATCAAGACCTGTCTTTCGGCCTGCCCTGGAATCTTGCCAGCGCAATATTGTCGAGATCGTTAGGATATTTACTGCGACATATCTAGATATATGCATACTAATTTTTTTTTACATACATGTGTTCATTTGTCTGTTCTGTTTCCCTGTCCGTCCATGGGTTTGCCATGTGTCCGTCTGCTTGTATCCTGTTCATTTAATTTGCTTTCTCAATAGTAAATAAACGTTGTTAACCATCAACTGAATGTTCCCAAAGGGCATGTTCTGCAGTTTGGAAGACATGGGCTATCTGGTCACAGTTGAATTCCCCGCTTTTCCAGAAAACATTATGTGACACTGTAGCCTAACTTTCATCTTAAATGTAACCTTTATTCTATCCCAGGCACCACCGCCCAGGAGTTAGACTTCCTCCCGAGCCCACCAAACCTGACATCGTGGACGTGGACTGACTACGAAAACCATGTTCATAAAAAATTAGATACATTTGGGAAAGAGATTTCGGAGAAGGCATTGATGTTATATCCTCCTATGACGGGGCCAACGCCGGAATATGAATTCACAACAATGGGCTCGGATCTTCGGGTCACATGCCCAAATAATATCATGGCTGCCCTCGCAGCAAACGCATTTACTTCACCTGTCTACCGCTATGTCATCACGTCATGGCCATCACAACCTGTTCATCCTCTGGGGGTACCTTTTCCATCAAAATACTCCTTTCATATGTGGGATTTGATTGCGTTTCTAGGCGTGATCTCTGACTACATCAAAACACCGAGTCTATCTGACCAGGCCTTCCAGAAGGCAATACGGGATGAAATTCTGAATTTTGTCAGAACCGGCGCTGTGAAAACCCCGGCATGGTTACCATACCCCCAAACAACAGCACTTATAAACGTTAGCACAATGGTTGTACCCGCTTATAATCCAAACGCTTGTCAGGCGTGGGAGCAGCACGGATTTTTTTCTTATGCTTGGATAAATTAAATCTATTTGAACACGATGCGTAGCTTATATAAAACAAATAAATCAACATAACAAAAGCTCGTAGAACGATTTATGATTGACTCTGTCTCCATTGTGCCAAACATCGCTGTATTGCTAAGAGGTAGTTCAAGGCTGATTCGCGAGCGCCCCCTTAATTATTAGGATATTTAATTCTACTTAATGACGTCTTCTACAAAAATCCTATTCTATTTTAAGCCACGCTGGGAAAATCCCACTCACCGTCTAGAAATCCCCTTAGATAAACCAAAAATAAAAAAAACAAACCATAATGATGTCTCGATGTGATATGATAAACGGTGACCTGTTTAGATGCGTAAGTGTGTTGCAATTTGTCAGTGAGACGACACTACCATACCGCGTTGTGTCGAAGCATCGGATGTTTAGAAACAGAAAGCGATATGATGGACGAGCAGGTGAAGGCCCGACATTTCTCAAAGATACACTTATTGTAACACTTCATTGAAAAAACTATTACTGAAGGAGGTCGCACGTCTACCAGCTATATCATGACCATAAGCACCGCGAAAGGTTTCAACGAAGGTCAAACTAGCAGGTTATCCCTGTTTGTATTATTATCCACACAAACGGTTCTATTTTATTAATGTTAGACCATTTTCCCAAATATCAGACACATCACTCGTTGAACTCCGGTTCAAGGCTCAGGTTTAATAAATTTGGAATAGTCCAGAATTTATGTCACCACTAGAATATTATACAAAGATAATGTGCCGGTGGTGAAGGATGAAAACTGTTTTCCCATTACTTTGCTTCGTCGTTCTTCATTTGGGATAATATGTTTCAATCCGCATACTCCTGCAGACTGGTGATAGCCTTCGTATACTCCAGGGCGAACCTGTGGCTTATGAGGAAAATGTTTTAAATTCTCAGCTCTTTAACTGACTAGTCCTAGTATAGATGGCGTAACAACACTGGATCGCTTTATGATAAAGCAGTTAAAAAAAATTGTTTAAGAGTTTTTTTGCACGTTTGTTTTTTAAGCTTTTCGATAGCCCACGACGAACAGGGGATAACTTCAGCAACACTAGCGAACTAAGCGACTCCTGTGCCTCAGAATATCACCTTGAACTGTTAAGAGAAGTCGAGATACGACTGGAAGCGACATTCACAGTAGCAATATCCAAAACTGTGAGCTGCATCGTATCTGATTTCAAGGAATTTAAGTGTCTGATTCAGACGTAGAATGGCCAGAGCTGTAGGTGTGCCATGTGTAAATAACCATATGCCGGTGACAAAAATACTGTATATGACATATACAGATAGCTCATAGGGAGCTTGTCTGTAAACGCAAATAGTGCGTGGAACTGACATTTAATCCGGAGCATATGTCTGTGATAATCAAAGACAAATTAATATGTATTAATCATTTATTATTTTTACCTTGGTTATATATTTTTATTGATCATGTCGATGAATAGCATTAAGCTAATATTTCCTCTTCAAATGTGTCAATGTTAAATAAAGATTATCTTATCTTTTTCTTATCCTTTACAGTCTGAATTCCCATCTCTTCGAAATAGTCACATCACGAATTCCAATGAGTTGCTCGGCATAAACTACACCGACATTAGTATTGGCAGATATGTCTGACAATATTCCGAACCACTTGCTAGTGACAATTGTTCCATTCCTTGGGGCATTTACTGGAACAATATTGTGACGATTTCGCTAAATTTTTCGTAAAAAGTAGTGCATTGACTTATTAGAACAACAGGAAACTTCAATAAGGAAACAAATCACTTTGTCATTTAGATGAGTGTATCACTACATTGTGTCTTTGCAGAAAACCATTATCAATAAGCATGATAACGATGGTTCTGTAGATAGTTTGTCGTGCGGTATTCTCCTGTTATTCGCGTAACCCCCTTCGCATATTTTGTAGATATTAGACCGCTTGTTTTGTATTATTCTTCATATTAACTAGTGAAATGGAAAGGTCAGATGAAGGGGTATGTGTCGGTCTATTCGCTACCCATGTAAAATGCCGTTGAGTGAATAATATACAATTATTGCATGTTATAGAGTGGGACATCACGATTTGTCAGCTCGAGACAAGTGATGTACAACGGGCGCGCAGCGCGCGTTGTACATCACTTGTCGAGAGCTGACAAATCGTGATGTCCCACTCTATAACATGCAATAGTTGTTTTATTATACCGAATGTCAATATACCGTAAATTGGCGCAATAGCTTCTCACTGCGCATGCGCAGAACCATTTTGTGACGTCATAAGTGTGTTTGTGCGCATGCGTGATGTGTGGGAGGTGGGTACAAATGTGGGAGGTGGGTACAAATGTGGGAGGTGGGTACAAATGTGGGAGGTGGGTACAAATGTGGGAGGTGGTACACAAATGTGGGAGGAGGGTACAAATGTGGGAGGGTGGGTACAAATGTGGGAGGTGGGTACAAATGTGGGAGGTGGTACAAATGTGGGAAATGTGGGAGGTGGTACAAATGTGGGAGGTGGGTACAAATGTGGGAGGTGGGTACAAATGTGGGAGGTGGGTACAAATGTGGGAGGTGGGTACAAATGTGGGAGGTGGGTACAAATGTGGGAGGTGGGTACAAGATGGCCGCCAGTAGTAAAATGTATAAAAGGAGTCCATTTTAGGGAAAGGGGTGTATTCAATCTGACTTACCTGACCTGACTTGATCAGCCAGCCAGCCCGCCAACCAGTCCTCCTGCCTGCCTAGCCGCTTGTATGAGACGAAAAGCATGAGACGTGGAGAAGATTTTCCCTTGGATCCAGCCGCACTTCCGGTTGAAGTCTTGCCTGAAGATGAGCGTGTCAGGGCCATTTATCAATGTCACTGGGCTACCATACGCCATTGTTTCCACCGTGACCATTATAGTTCCAATACGTGTATTTTCATACCTTTAGGCCGTCGCGCATGCGCAGAATCACCCTAATTCAATCTTCCACCCAGTGCATCAGATAGCCCTTCTCCTTACCTTCAATTTGATACCTCACTCGACCCCATTGGCTCATTTTTAAAACAATTTTTTGCTATAGGGTGATAATTTACACCCTTCACTGCCGCGCATGCGCAGAATGCCGATATTTCAATCCCATACCCAGTGCATCAGATAGCCCTTCTCCTCACCTTCAATTTGATACCTCACTCGACCCCATTGGCCCATTTTTAAAACAATTTTTTTTTGCTATAGGGTGATAATTACACCCTTTTTTTTCGCTAATTTCACTAATTTCAATATTTAGTTGTTAAAAAAACATAGAAAATGAAAAAGATTTTTTTTGCCTTCATGAATCTTTTTTTCCTTGTTTTTAAAATAAAAAATTTTTTTTGTCTTTCCTGCCTCCCTCCCCCCCTCCCCCTCCCCCCCTTTTTCCGTTTTTCAATAGGGTTACCTGGGCTTTACACCCAGAGCATTGTTGTGGCGGAGTTTCGGCGGAAGTTGAAATCATTGGAATTTCACCAGGCGTTGTCGTTGCCCCACGTCTACTATTTAACCGTGGCAGTTCATCTTGTAGTTCCTCGTCAGTTGTGTCATCACCGGATTCTTGTATGGTCTCCATCGTGGCTATTTCTGCGTCATGTGCATCCCTTAGTCTTTCCAATTGGTCATTTTCTTCGACAGTTCGCCGGAGTTGTTCTAATTCTTCTGTACTGCGTGTTTAGATGGTTGTTTCGTCTTCCAATGCCCTTTGAAAACTGGTGGTTACCCTCATTCCATCATTTTCCACAACGCTAACCAGCTCTGGGTGTTGTGTAGCGGCATTTCTCGGGTCCCTAGCGGGGTGCTGTGTAAACAGCGCACGTCTTGTTGATTTGCCATTCCGTGTACGGACATATAACACGAATTATGACTGTTCGTTATTTCCAGGGAGAAATAATTAGTAAATCATTTCATGACAGAACTTTTCTTTGTAGCTGAACGTCACCTTGCCAAACGATTATGTAGGCATATTGTGCTGTGGCCGGGAATGTGAGTGTTAAATAAAATATATATCCAAAGTTGACTGTTAAATATTTCCAGTTTGATGAAATGGGTTCAAGTCATTGGAGTGGATCCATTTGAACGAAATTCTCGCAAGCCTGCTGTGTGTACGATATGTAATTCAGTAGTTGGATCCATTCCATTACACCAAAGGAAAGGGGCGATGCAAAAATGATATAATCTTGAGTATCAAATCGTCGTAAGACGGAAATGGAATATCTAGAAGATAACGTCAGGCTGGATTGTCGAAGCCTAAAGACCGTATGTATCTTACAGATACACCATCCCAGGATCAAATCCTGGCAATATAACAATGACCGTATATTGTCAACATTGTATTTATTAATTGGCCCCAGTAAGCACCGCTAATGTATATGGTATATATAGGGCATTAGGAGATTCCGTCAATAAAGTAATAATGTCTCATCTCCGTTATTTGTACTGTGTTCATTTGTTTATTCTTCACAGATCCATTGGTGGTGATGGTGAGGGTAGGTTTACCGGCAGCTCTTCCAGGGGAAACGGTGTCTCCGCCCCCTCCCCCTCCTCCTGCAACGTGGGTGGTGGTGACGGTGTTTTGGGTAGGGATGTTGCTAACGCCGCCGGAGGAGGAGGAGGGGTAGGATTCATCGCCTCCCCCATCACCTGGCTCAACGTCGCAAACCAATTCATCTCATCCATAGTAGAATGGGCCGCTGTCAACACCGCCCGGACATTTTGGGCCATCCTCCTCTCGCGTCTCGTAGTTTGGGTATAACTTCCTTCTCCCAGCCTCAAGGCTTCCTGCCAGGCCAAAAACTCCTTACTCCAAAATACTTTCACGGCTCTCACCATCTCACCCCTCTGCCGCCTGGTTATGTGTTTACGGATTCCGCTCATTTTCTTGATCTCTCTGTGAAAAAATATTTTGTGATAGAGCGTTGACGGGAGGTGGCAGTATATATGTACTTCGCGCGGACCTCGGCGAAATCGTTCATGGCGAAACTGGGAAAAGATTTTGGCGTGTGCTTCTTGGAATTTATAAAAGGTATATTATTTTACAATCAGCATTAGTCCCCCGTAGAATTTTTAGTTCTAAATCAGCTCATATAAATCAAGTACTCGTATTAAAAATTTCAGCCGTATAGTCCTTTGTTTACATCATAATTTTTAATTTTTAGTGGGTTTTCGAGCCGTCGCGAAAATACAGAAAACCCGACATATTAAACAATAATTAATTTTTTTTCGTTAAAAATAGAGCAAGTCGATCCCATATTATTCGATACGAAACCCCTGAAAATTGCAGTTCGTTCCGTTCATGAGAACTATATAAAAATTAACAAAACACAGCCTTTAGTGACGATGAAAAAACACAAACGAACTCGTTTTTCCAAAGTCACGCGCTGAATTATAACCAGAAGAACCAGCTCTACTCGATCCGTATTATTAATACTGGCCAACGCTACAAAAGCGCGGACCGGTAGTCTAGAGCTAATCTATGAGTTTCGTATCAAACCATTTCGTTGAAAACACCGATTGTCATTGCAGAGTTTTGCCCCCTTATTCCATTAGGGAACCAAGAGTTATCCTTTTATTTACATCTGATTTGACTATTTTTACAGTGGCGGTAGGCCTTGTTGGGTCATCATAACCGAGGCTAATCCTTATAATATTTTATTTTTATTCTCGTAGGAGTGCAGACTATTAATTGATGTACTCGGGGCAGCGTGTAAAAATTAATTACCGTGTCAAATTAAATTTCCCAGGGTATTTTTTGTGAAAAAAATAAAAAATAAAAGCCCAGGCCAGATAGGGTTAATACTGAAAAATAGAATCTATCGCTCTATATAGGTGTGTCGGGCCAGTATTTGAGTTATTCTTCATGATGGCCTCGCCGGGGAAAGAGCTGGCGTTCTTTCAAGTCACGTCTAAGGTCTTGCTTATCGTATACGAACATGAATTACACCTGATCGAAGAGCACCCCATCGAAGTCAAATTGATTTTAACCCTGGCCGGGTGGACGCAATTTACACGGGTGTTACAAGCCCAAGAACCCGAAGTCGATTTTTTACCTGTCGGTGAGGGCGTGTACCTGCGAAGGTGTAGAGAGAATTCATTTTTCCCCCGATTAGAACAGTACGGGGGTGGCGAAATTGTACTTTGGCCAGTCTTATGGGCGGGATTAAAAGCTATCATTGCCGAAGTCGACGATGTACTTTACCCGGAAGAAACCCAATCGATCATTACCCGTACGTTGACGCCGGGCTGTACTATACTAATATACCCAGATCGCCTCGAGCTGACTGACGACGATTCGCGCTGCTGGTGCAGCCCGGAGCCCGCGCGTGTGACATTATCGCCCGAGGGGTGGACTACCTTGAAACGTGTGTTATTTGGTGATTTGGATGGACAGAGTATTTACCTGTATCAGGATGTATACATTTTTCGCGGGCCTTTTTTTGCCCGATTGATCTCTCTCAAACGAGACGGTGGATTTACGTTGGACCCCGAACTGTGGACGGCTTTACAACACATCGTTCCCGTGGTGGATAAAGTATTCTCACCACTCACAGACTAGGGCCTATAAATACCAGGGGAAAGAGAGCGTGTGTATCATTTACCCTTGGACATTGAGAGAGCAAACATGTCGCTATCACTACGTGCCATTTTGCCTCTTACACCGAGTCTGCGCCTATACGTGTATGCAGAAAAAATCAAACTGGTGCAAGACGATCTAGCTATTTACTGGACCCCGGCGGAAATGCTATGGAATCCGGTGACACTAGAGCGTGATGGGTGGAATAAGTTTAAACGGGTATTGCGCGAGGAATTGGATGGAGAGCTGATTCATCTGGATAATGCCATGTACGTCTATACCGTAGCACCCCACCGCATACGGCTAGGTCGGTACAAAGATGCGCGCAGTATCACCCTAACTCTCTCTGTGTGGGCAGCCTTGAAGAAAATAATGCCTATTGTCGACCAATTAATGTCACCCGATACTCGAACACCTGAGCAATTAGCGTGGGTTCGGAGTATAGAAGAGGCGTTCGCTGAACCCCATGAAAGACTACATAAGGCAGAATTTTCTTTCTGTAAACCTACAGCCGGGCAAGAAAAAAGGCCTATATGTAAACAATGCAGAGCGGCTAGAAGGTCAGTACCACCCTGGGAAGAGGTCGACTCACATGGGACGGGGGCGAACTCACCCCGGGAAGAAATCGACTCACCTGTGGCGAACGAAGAGATCGACTCACCTGTGACGGACGAAGGGAAAAAAGTGCATGATGCGGCAGTCGGAGAAAAGGGCGACGTCTATTAACAAAGTATTAACTGAGTTGTATTACAAGCCGACCAGTGCAGCTGCCTATAGTGGTGTGGAGGCATTGACTCGAGCCACCCAAGGTATTAGTCGAAGTGAAATTCGAGACTGGTTAAAAACTCAAGATACCTACAGTTTGCATCGAGCTGCCCGACGTCATTTTCGCCGGAACCGAGTCATCGTGGGAGGAATCGACGCGCAATGGCAATCGGATTTGGTGGACATGAGTCGATTTGCACCTCAAAATGACGGATACCGGTACCTATTGACGTGTATTGATATTTTATCGAAATTTGCCTGGGTCCTGCCCGTTCGTACCAAAACAGGAGAGAATTTGATACGGGCATTCCAGCAGATTTTCAAGACAGGACGCAAACCTCTTTATTTACAAACAGATGAAGGGACAGAATTTCTCAATCGACCCTTTCAAGCCTTTCTTAAGAAAAAGAAGGTATTTTTCTTTCATACGTACAACGAGACGAAAGCTTCGGTGGTGGAACGTTTCAATCGTACGTTCAAAGGGCGTATGT
>JAVTVY010009119.1:0-45078 GCA_036873755.1 Hanleya hanleyi
AAACGGGGAACGCCAAGCACTGGAGGGCGGGTGTTAGGCGACGAGTCAAGCCCTAGCCATCAAACTACAGAGGATTGGAAAACCAGATTAGTCGGTGAGAAAACACTTACCTGGATTCGTGTGGAAGATGTGGAATGCAAAGCCTGTATTGACACTGGTGCGGACGTGACAACAGTTTCTGGAAATTTCCTCAGTAGGAACTTACCTCACATTGTTGTTCATGACTTGCAGACACTGGTTACGGTAGAAACCGCTGGTGGGTACATCATGCCTTATGATGGCTATGCGGAAATGGAGATTGAAATAAGGCCCGGAGAACTTCATGCAATTCGGGGCAAGGGTAATTCGGGACTCCATGGAACGCAGCCAAGGCCGAGAACTCCGTGACATGGACGATGCATGGCGGATGGCATTCCACAGTATTTCGCAGGCTAACACGCTCAGCTCAGGAAATGGGTTTCTCGGAACAGTCAAAGCTACCAAAGCAGAATCTATTGGTCCAGGTGAAACGGTTATAATCAGTGGCATTACCCGTTGTGCACCGATGTGCTGTGACTATCCTTACAGAAAAGTCAAACAGTTCTAAGTTTCCTGCCGACTTGGTGATGGTTCCAACAGTTAGGGAGCTGCAAACGCCAAACAGGACAACTAGGGTTAAACTGGAATTCACCAACACGTCCATGGACACAATAGAGATACCGGCTAAATCTTCTGTTGGTAGTGTTCACGCCTGTACGATCATGGGCGACCCCCGAGAGCATCAAGAGACAGTTGACACGAAACCTATGGACGAGTCCTGGATGGAAGAGTTTGATTTGCCACAACTTGAGCGTACGCGATTGCAGGATCTGGTGAGGAAATATCACACTGCTTTTTCCAAACATGACATGGATTATGGACGCACTGACAAAGTGAAACACCAGATAAATGTAGATGATGACACCCCAATCAAAATTAGACACCGGCATATACCCCCATCACTGTACCAAGAAGTCCGCGATCATCTTAACGTGATGCTGAACAGTGGCACTATTCGTCCATCTAATAGCCCATGGGCTTTTCCCGTTGTATTGGTACGTAAAAGAGACACAAGTTTAAGACTGTGTATTGACTATAGAGAATTGAATCGCAGGACAAAACGAGACGCATTTGCTCTCCCTCGTCTGGATGAGACCATGGATGCCTTGGCTGGGGCCAGGTGGTTTACTGTGCTTGACCTCAAGTCAGGATTTTGGCAAGTCGAGGTAGCAGAGGAACATAGAGAAAGAACCGCCTTCAGTGTTGGACCTCTAGGATTTTTTTAATTTAACGTAATGCCATTTGGGCTTACAAACAGTCCAGCAACATTCCAGAGGTTAATGTAGATGTGCCTCGGTGACCTTCATTTGCAAACTTGTCTTGTTTTTCTGGACGACCTACTGATCTTTTCAAAGACCCTAAATGAGCACATGGAGAGGTTAGAGGCGGTTTTGAGACTAAAAATCAAACCGAACAAATGCCAGTTCCTCAAAAGTGAGGTAAAGTATCTTGGTCATATCGTGTCTGAGCAGGGAGTGCGTACAGACCCGGACAAAATTGCTGCAGTCGTCAACTGGCCAGTACCACGAAATGTTAAGGAGCTCAGACAGTTCCTGGGATTCTCTGGATTTTATCGTCGGTTTGTAAAGGACTTTGCTAAGATCTGTCAGCCCTTACACAAACTTCTTAAGGGTCAGGAAGGAAGGAAACGTCGAGGCAAGAAACCACCTTCGGCTGAGTATCAATGCGGAGAGTCACAACAACAAGCATTTGAGTTACTAAAGGACAAGACGACAACACCCATCTTAGGTTTTGCAGACTATCTACTCCCTTTTGAGCTCCATACAGATGCGAGCACTGAAGGACTCGGGGCAGTCCTTTACCAGAAACAAGATGGTATCTCAAGAGTCATAGCCTATGCAAGCAGGGGCTTATCCCCTTCAGAGAAGAATTATCCAGCACATAAACTCGAATTTCTAGCTTTGAGGTGGGCGGTGGTAGAGAAATTTCGGGACTACCTGTATGGACAAAACTTTGAGGTATGGACTGACAATAACCCCCTCACCTATGTCCTCACCTCCGCTAAGTTAGACGCAACAGGGCACAGGTGGCTGGCTCAGCTTGGGTCATACAACTTTTCTATTCATTACAAGCCTGGGACCACCAACAGGGATGCGGATGCTTTGTCCAGGCTACGAGTTGAACAAGATGTAGTTCAGGCTGTATCATCCGGATTGGAAGTTGACGGTTATGTCAAGTGCCTGGGACTGAACACAAAATATCCCGACACACAGGAGCTAAACCTAGCTGGCAGTGAAGCGATTGAAGAAGTAGACGTCAAAGGGTCACAGGGACGCGACCCAGCTATTAGTGTGGTGATTGATATGCTTGAAAAAGGGCAGAAACCTCTGAAAGGTTCTACAATGGATCCTGAAACCAGTAAGTTGGTGAGCCAATGGGAAAAGCTCTCATTGGAAGACGGAGTTCTCTACCGTAGGACTGGTGTAGAGAGTGTCAACAAGCAACTGGTGGTACCTGTTGAGCATAGGGATAGGATCCTACATGAGCTACATGAAAGGATGGGACACCCTGGTAGGGACAAAACATTGAAATTGGTGCAAGATCGCTTCTACTGGCCAGGATTGTCCAGAGACGTTGAAGACAAGGTGAAACATTGCCGTCGATGCTTGTGTAGAAAGGGTGTGCCTGATAAAGCGCCACTTGTGCCAATCATCACAAACCAGCCATTGCAGTTGGTGTCCATGGACTTTTTGACAGTAGAACCGTCGAGTGGTTACGAACACCTGCTAGTGATAACGGACCACTTTACCAAATTTGCACAAGTGGTCCCCACCAGGAATGAGACTGCTAAAACGACTGCCAAAGCACTCTATGACAGCTTCATAACGCAGTACGGAGTCCCTCAAACATTGCACTCTGATCAGGGGGCAAATTTTGAGAGTCGTGTAATCAAGGAACTGTGTGCGCTTATGGGGATCCAAAAAAGTCGAACCACCCCATATCATCCCATGGGCAATGGTGCCTGTGAGAGGCTAAACAGAACACTCCTGAAAATGTTAGGGACACTGGCAGGTGACCAGAAAAGCAAGTGGAAGCAGCATCTAGCCACTCTTGTTCAAGCCTATAACTGCACACCACATGAGGCGACAGGATTTTCCCCGTATAGGTTAATGTTTGGCAGAGAACCTAGACTCCCGGTGGATATCGCTTTCGGCCTCGGTGGCCAACAAGAGGTCTTATCTTACACACGTTATGTTCAAGATCTGGCAGATAAAATTGACTACTGTCAACAGTTAGCAGAGGAGAAGGGCTCCAAATCAGCGGCCAAACGTTCTAAAGCCTACGATCACCGCCTGAGAGGGGCTGTGCTTCAGATTGGTGACTCCGTCTTGGTCAGGAAGGTCGGGCTGAAAGGTCGCCACAAGCTGGCCGATAAGTGGGACGACATTGTATACCGTGTAGAAAGGCAGCCTAACTCAGAAATTCCTGTGTATGTCGTTGCCCCCGCAGACAAAAGTGGTAGATCTCGGACACTTCACCGTAATCTTCTACTCCCTCTAGACTTGAGAGAGGGACCTTGTGAAGTGACCGCATCACCTTCTCCTGAACAAACCAAGCGTGCTAGGGAACAGCGTCGGGAAAAGAACTCTGACGGTGACATTTCCCCCGACATTAGTGATGATGAAGATTCTGGTATCACATGTTTGTTGGTACCTGATCGCCCAGTTCCACCTCCGAGAAGGAATCGCGCCGCTGCACCGGTGTGTGATCAATCGGATATGAGTGGGGATTTGGCATCTCCACCCGACAATTTGGACATCAGTGAAACCGAGTCATCACCTGTGTCAAATGAACGTCCATCGCGAACGAAACACCCGCCAGCGTGGATGGATCCAACTGTATGGGACTTGAATCAAATGGTTATGAGTGCTTCCGGAACTGATCCTGATATCCGGATTATGTTGATCCAGTGCCTTGAAAACACGATGAACATCTGCAAGGTGGTGCTGGGACTAGTAAATGAGAAAACTGAATGGTAATATTATTCGTAGAAACCCATGAGATATTGAATCAGTTTCTAGTCATGGAAAATAGTCTGTGGTAGCCGATCGCTATATGAAGAAGTCTGTGGTAGCTGATTGCTGTGTGAAGAAGACTGTGGTAGCTGATCGCTGCGCGAGGAATTCTGTGGTAGTGGATCGCTATGTGACCATGCAACATGTGAACGGTTTTCGTTTTGGAAAATCTGTGGTAGCTGATATGTCGGGACGACATTTATTTTTAGGGGGGACAGTGTGACAGGGTACATTCCCGGTACGAGCCCCTGTGTACAGTGGACAGCATACCAAGGGACTTAACTCTGTTTGTAAAACTGATCTGAATGACAGCATTTATTTTCTTGAACTTCTTTTATTTTTCAAGTTTCTGTTGACAGTTCTATTTCGAATTAAATATAAAATATAACTATGAACACTTCTGCAAATAATAAGTCTGAATTACAAAGTCTTGAAGCATTGTGACGTCATGTACACGCGGTGTCAGGGAAGTGAATGGCGACCACACCGTTCAGGTTGTGTAGTTGGTAGTCATTGGGATTTTCCCGTGCAGTTCTCAAACCGTGAACTGCAGGTGTAAGTGTACTGTACTTGTGTCATTGCAGGTTAGTCAAGTAGTTTTGTCACTCAAATATGGCTCTTGATAGTAATTCTAGTTCATTTGGCAGACCATAATGCCAGTCACGTAAAGTAACAACAACAACACATGTATAGCGAAATGCATTAGTAGTGGAAAAATGAGGTACACCCTCCTCATTTTGTAATTTCTGTATTTGGACCTTAAATCATAGGATTGAGCAGGAATAGAATGCTTAGGCATTTACCATCATCATTCATTAATATAAAGATAATGTTTGGGTGTTTCTGAGTAAATCTAGTCCAGGATTTGAAGTATTAAGATCAAGTATTATGTAATACGTGATGTACACGCGGTGTCAGGGAAGTGAATGGCGACCACACCGTTCAGGTTGTGTAGTTGGTAGTCATTGGGATTTTCCCGTGCAGTTCTCAAACCGTGAACTGCAGGTGTAAGTGTACTGTACTTGTGTCATTGCAGGTGCCTATTATACCCAGCCAAGAATAAAGATACTGAAGTGTTCTGACAATGATAGTTGGAATTATTTCCTGTAACACACATAGAAGCAAGAACCATTTTAAAGTCCCCGGCCGCGTTGCGGCGGGGGACAAAAAGCAGTTAGAGGCGGTCTAAAATTCTAGAACCTTTCTAGCACAATTGCTTTTACAGAACACAACCAAGGTGCTCAAACAAATATGAAGAGAGAACAGGGGCGCTTGGGACGTTGCATATTTGTGTAAGAAAATCTAGATAACATTAATGGAGGTAATTTGTTCCCCAATACTTGGTGACCGGCTGATTACAGACTGTTTCTGAGATCTCTGTTCACGACGTTATTTGCCAGCATGAGCTCCGACTTAATAATTAACGGGAATAAAGGGTTACTGCTGACCGAGTTGTGGCTGTATTCAGTCGTCATTAAGTTTGTCGATTTATGGGCTTGGATGGTTAAGTACCTTGAAGAAAAGGGTTAAAGAATAGCTGTGTCAGTCGAGTTTTCTTCGTCGATAAACTGTGGTGATTTTAACATGCCAACATTGACAGGGCAGCTATTTTCGAATCGAAAATTCTGTGTATCTTTTTTTTCTCTCTCTCTCTTTAATTTTTTTCAAAATACGAAAACACGAAAGACACAAGAACTATAGAGACATAATCAGTTATCAAATAACACTATCACATCATGCTAAGATGATGCTTCAACATTCATTTTCAACAAGTATATATACGTATTACTCCAAAATACCGTGATAAAGTTCACTATATACGAAGATGTATTATTTTTTATTTTTTTTTTAATTTAACATATTTCTGACATATTTTTTCTAAAGAAACGGTTGAAATATGAATACAGCGCCAACGAATTTAGGTTTTACTGTCTTATGGCCTCCAATGTTGTGTTGCACCAGAGCAATATTCATATATGGGAACATATACCGGTATATATTTTACAAGTTTATATGTTAAGGAATAGATTTGATTAAGATTTAAAAGGGAAATTATTATAACCTTGAAACTGGTATCGATCTTTCAAATTTGAGACACCCATGTTTAGCTATACCAACATAGAACAAGCAATTCAAACTGATATCCGGGCTAGGTTACTTCCCGAGTTTTTCAGAAAAAAATACTGGTGAATAAAAAAGGCAAGAAATCGATCACTGAATTTTTGGATCACGAAAGTTACACATTCTAAGGTGATAGCATTCAGAATCGCTTGTCGTTTCTGACGTATCAATGACACGATATAATTCATGCTGTTTTCTTAACTACCTGCCTCGTTAACTTTAATCATTCTGACTTCCAACTTGGAAAACGTCAAATTGACAATGGGTTTGAGTATCAGCTGTCAGGGGGCGCAAGCTTGTGCCATGGGCTTGGGAGTCGTTGACAGGGATCGCTTAAAGATGAGACCGGATTTCCAGATCAGCATAGTTTACTCAACACCATCGTACGAGGGCGAGATTATCCATGCAGTCTCCAACCAGGTAAGACAACATGATCTTTAATGCCTAGTACGTGTGTTTTCAATTAATAAAATTAATACCATATACTCGAGAACTAAAATATTGATTAATGACAAATATGAGCTAGAATGCAGTTATAGGAGTTTATTTGGTATTATCTGAACAAGGAGCTGAGGATATACGTTTGGACAGCAACATGACAAGCGAAGTTTACATAGGAGAAACGGTATAACAAAGCTGATACTTTTCAATCTAAAACTTGTCAAATCAGATTTTTGTTGAAATTTATGAATTATCAGCCTCGGTTAAAAAACAACAACAAATGCGATCGTCAATTGCGTATAAATGGAGATGTGTTTGTTCAAAATGTGCTACCCGACCTCTTTTGATACTTTGATGGCATTTCTGATGAGGATTTTCTCTTGTAACGACAACCAAAATTCGTTTTTTTCTTCAAATAATGTGGCAATATCATGATTTTGGTTTGACGTGTCATAGTTTTGCTACAAAAGAGAAAATCCTTCCTATAAATGCCTCAAAAATCTTAAATTAGACCTGGGGACACATTTTAATCAATCATATCTCCATTTTTACACAACTGACCATCACGATTTATTCGAGGCTGATATTTTAAAAAAAAAGTTTGATTTGGCAGGTTTTGGGCTGAAAAATCAGCATTATTATATACCATAGCACACAAAGGAGTTTTTTCCTAAGTTAACGTCACATATCATTTTTATTTCTACCCTATCTAATCTGTAGAACGATACAAAGAAACAAAATTAGCCTATGATTTCGAGTGTGGTTTATAGTTGAAAAGAGGGATTGCAGCTATACGAGAATAGTTAAAAGTATTTGGCAACAAAAACAAACACGACAAAATCAAGACGTGATATATCGATTTCTAAATCGAGCTGAGTGTATCTTTCTGTTATGTCACTCACTGACATTGTATGATTGTAATCGTGTTCGGTATCCAAGAGTTTTTCCCCCTTAATGTTTTGGAGGGAAATTCGTATATTGTACCGTTTGTGGCGCGTAGATTGGTGAATTGTTCAGAACGAAGTACTGATTTGTGAACGCTAACATTTTCGTGCGATTTAAGAGGACCCAAAGTGGTGAGTACATTTTCTGTTATACTTTACTCAGTTAAAATGTTCAGTAACATAGTTATCATAGTAATGTACTCGTAATATTGATTTAAGGCCAGCTAATCTGATGTTATTTGGACTTGGTAATTTGACCTAGTTACAGACTGAAATATTGTTCGATGAACTGTTCCACGTGTTACTATCGCTTATCAAACTTGAGATTGTATAACTTACAGAGTTTCATTATTTTAAATATCTTTATTTTCATGTTACAGTTTTACGGAGCTAAACGAAGTAAACAAGGCTTCTGTATCAAAAACTTGCTGGATCGAACTTATTTATTCCGTCGATTTGCGATCACGGTAGAACGCTTGCAAAGCTACCGATACAGTAAAACACTGTGGTTCAAATATACTGAACCAAGGACACCAATCTCAAACATTCCGAAGTGCCATATCCTAGAAGTCTGGTATCTACGTCTGCTTGTGCCAGGCTATGGTGCAGCGGGAGCTTAAAGTAACTCTTTCTGACGAAAAATGACCGCGAACAGAAGAATAATTCATATTCTGTGAATCTTCCTCCGATATTCTTTTAGAAGGTTTGATCATCACCCAACGGGCACAGTTCTTTCTGGGTCATTCTGCGAGGTGTGATAGTCAACCAACGAGTCACTCCATTCGAATTCCCCCTGCGAGGTGTAATAACCAACCAACGAGTCACTTCATCTGTATTCCCCCTGCGAGGTGTAGTAACCAACGAACGAAACACGTCTTACGGAGCCATCCTGCAAGGTGTAACGAACCAACCAGGTACTTCATCCGGAGGCATTCTGTGAAGTTGTGTAACCAAGAACCGTTTCCTGTCGTTCCTTCCTTTGATGCATGATAATCACCGAACAGTCATTTCATCTCGAGCGAGAGACATTTGACAATAAACGATTAGTAAAATTGCTAACAGATTAGAAACAGTTGATTCCAGTGAAGCTATTCTCTCGACTCGAAAACATTGTAAAGTTCTTCATTATCACCATAGATTCAGAGAGCAGGCAAATGACATTTCACTCTATGCTTTGCCTGTTGACATTTATGAACAAGAGAGATATACATACATATATGCATCACACACTACATCTTGTAAAAACAAATGGTAAATGACATTACGGTTCTGGAGAAACCATTCAATTGTTCTGAGTGTGGTTTACATTTCTACATCATAAATGTGTAGAGAAACTATACAGATGTACCGATTGTGGTACAAGTTACGATCTGTTACAGTAATGTTTTAGAGATACCATTCCGTAGAGCTATATGTGGTAAACGTTCTCCCTATTTGCGGTAATTGTGTAGAGAAGCCATACATCTGTGCTAGTATTCTACATCTGTTGTATATTTAGTACTGTGGAGAAACCTTACGGGTGTCCAATATGTGGTAATTGACTGCCATTGACATCACTATATGAGAACCCATCTGAAGGTTCCAATTGTGGTATATGACTTCATATTAACAGTTATTCAGCAGCAGAATCATCGGACCAGGATTGTATAGTGACAGACTATATTGAGGCTGCTTCAAGATGAACATTCAATGCATGGTGAGCACATAGACAGTCACTGAATGACTGAGAACTAAAAAAACTGAACTTGTCTTTGTATCGGACAATTTGACTCTTACTATTTGCTGGGTAAGTGTACTGTAAAGTTTATAGGTGTAGTTAAGCCACATCATTTGCTCAGGTTATTCACGTCTGCCTTCTGCGATGGAGTCCAACACCACTCAAGGCAAAGATATAGATTCGGGAGAGCCGAGCGTGGATAGTAGGGAAGACGGGGAGGTAGATCTCCTTTCTGGTTCGCGTGCTAAGAAGCAAACGCAGGAATTTCTTGACTGGCAAATCACCCAGTGTGAGAAGAATTTTAGGTCTGCTATATCTAAATGGCACACATGCTCGAATCGGGTAGAAAAACTTCTGTCTGATACAACTGAAACATCCGCATTGGAAGAAGTGCGTGATGAGCTCGAAACATGCATGACCAGTGTAAATAACGAGTATGAGAGGCTATTTCAGGTGCTGTCTCCTGTAAATCGCGATAGTGAAGCCAGTGCGATACATAATACGGTTGAGAGAGATAATCATCAGCTAGTGAAACGCATAGGGGAGTGTATTCATGCGCTCCAGGTGGACTCTTTTGAGACGAGTTCTGCACACTCCACAAGGACACACGCATCCATGAGGTCCAGGAACTCTCGTTCGTCCCAAGCTTCCACTTTAGCCAGAAAGCTAGATGCTGCTGCAGAAGCTGCAGCGTTGAGGGCACAGCTTGAGCATATTGACGTCATCGCACAGAAGAAAACGGAATAACAAAGGAAGCAAGCGGAATTAGAAAAGGTGCAGATTCATAGTCAACTGCGTATGGCGGATGCCCAAGTTGAAGCAATCACCAGAATTGAACAGGAGGACAATAATGCTTTGATCTTAGAGCCAGCCAGGTCCTCTGCATTGAGTGATGAGAGGCAGATATATGGTGAGAACTATGTCAGATCTATTCAGGGCCAAACGACTGACAATTGGGAAATTCATGTAAACAACATCCATCCAGCGACTTCTCTAGAAACGCCATCATCAAGCTCTAATACGGACAGTCATGCGTCACAACCAGAAGAGACACCACCTCAGTTACCTCGGGCTGGGCAAAATCCAAACGTTATGGAGTTTGTGCCAAGATCGACATGTCCGAGTAGATATGCACCACCACAGACTCAGACTACATGGACCCATCCATGTACGATTCCTTCTACATTACCTTGTACATTCCCAATATCTACGAATGTGAATATCGGTGCAGTTACTACTGGCCCGTCCGCACAAGAAAGCAGGATGCCGACTTACAGAAAGGCGGAATTTCTGGACCTTGCTAAATCTTTCACTGAGCAGGTTAATCTTGGCCGTCTACCTCCACCAGAGCCAGGCGTATTTAGTGGAGATCCACTGGCGTACCCGGGTTGGAAGGCTGCCTTTGAAACGCTGATTGAACAAAGGGGCATCCAACCTTCGGAGGGGATCTACTATTTAAAACGGTATCTGGGAGGTGCTGCGAAAGAATCCGTGGAAGGATATTTTCTGTTCGCCAGTGATGACGCCTATGCGGAAGCCAAGCAATTGCTGCAACAACGCTATGGTGACCCATTTGTTGTAACAAACGCATTTCGAAACAAACTAGATTCATGGCCAAAAATCGGTCCTCGAGATGGGATAGCTTTGCGGAAGTTTGCTGACTTTTTGCGACAATGTAATACAGCCATGCGAACAATCGCAAGTCTCAATGTGCTGAACGATGATCGGGAAAAACCAGAAGTTGTTGACCAAACTTCCGGACTGGCTTATTCCAAGATGGGACCGTATTGTTTGCGAATCAAAAGGAAAACACGCGAGGTTTCCTCCTTTCAGCGAGTTTGTGCAGTTCATAGCTAAGGAAGCTGATATTGCCTGCGATCCGATCACATCCTTTCAAGCTCTGAAAGGCAATGCCAAACCACACGAAAGCGACAGACACAAAGGTGATAGGAATTATCAGAAACGCTCCGGTGGTGCTAGTTCCTTCTCCACAGAAGTGAAGGAATCCACAAACAATGACAATCATGGCGATAAGGCAAAGCCCTGCCTCCACTGCAATAAACGTGGACACAAAGTTGATGATTGCAGAACATTTCTCATGAAGCCTTTACAAGACAAGAAAGACTTTGCACGAGAGAAGGGTCTCTGTTTTGGATGTATGGAGCAAGGTCACAGTTCCAAGTTTTGCAAGAACAGGAAAACTTGTAAGACATGCCCAAAACGACATCCAACATCACTGCATGGCGACACTAGATGGACCGATAAATCTGGCAGTAATTGTGATCCAGATACAGTCGTTACAACTACGAGCTCGAATATCAGTGTCAGTCATATGAGTGGTAGCGGCAAAGGTAGCAAGAGCTCAATGATTGTACCAGTGTGGGTTTCTCACCGCGACAGACCAGAACAGGAGAAACTTGTTTACGCATTATTAGACACTCAATGAGATACCACATTCGTGTTGGATGACACTTGCAAATCTTCGGGATTAGACGGTCCCAGCGTGAAGCTGTCGCTATCCACTATGCTTGCTAAGGATCAACTGGTAAACAGTAAGAAGATAAGTGGATTGCTGGTTCGTGGATTTGACAGTTCGTTGAAATTTCCACTCCCGTCTGCCTACTCAAGGGAGATAATGCCAGCTAATCGCTCCCATATTCCCACACCAGAAATGGTCAGAAAATGGCCTAATTTGGAGATCATTGCGGATAAATTGATGCCATTGAAGAAATGTGAAGTGGGTCTCCTCGTCGGATACAATTGCTCTCGAGCATTAGCGCCACGGGACGTCATACCCCCTGTGGACAATGAGCCATATGGTCAAAGGACAGACCTTGGCTGGGGTATTGTGGGAATTATAGATCCCGAGGACATTGAAACCAAGGATATGGATCCTATTGGAATGAGTCATAGAATTCTGACCAGAGAAGTTCCTTCGGCACTGTCTGTTCTGGAGAACCGGACTCAAAATGACATCTCTACTAAGACGCTAAGTCCAGATCAGATGCAAGTTTCCTTCAGGACTGTCATCAAGGAAAGTATCACGCCTTCGGAAGTGGCTCAAATGATGGAACTAGATTTCAGCGAGCGGAAATCGGACGATATGGCAATGTCCCATGATGACAGGAACTTTCTGTCTAAGATGACGCAAGGTATTCATTTGAGCAACGACATTAACTATCAAATGCCGTTGCCCTTCCGTGAGTCTGCTCCCAAATTACATAACAACCGAATTATGGCCGTGCATCGACTCAGTCAGCTAGAAAAACGATTGAGAGCGGACGAGAAGTATCGACGAGATTATGTCAACTTTGTTGAAAACATAATTCAAAGTGGCTATGCAACCAAGGTTCCCTCGTCGGAGCTCAAAAAGAAAACAGATGTGTGGTACATACCCCACCATGGTGTTTATCACCCTAAAAAGCAAGACTGCAGTGCAAAGTATAAAGGACAATCTCTCAATGACAATCTCCTCCAAGGCCCAGATCTAACGAACACATTGGTTGGAGTTCTGTGCAGATTTCGCCAGGAGCCTATTGCCGTGATCTGCGACATCGAACAGATGTTCTTTCAATTTAGAGTAAATGAAGAGCATCGTGATTATCTTCGCTTCCTTTGGTGGGAAAATGGAGACTATGACAATACCCCCAGTGAGTACCGTATGAATGTCCACTTGTTCGGAGCTGCATCGTCACCCGGGTGCTCCAGTTTCGGACTGAAACAAGCTGCGAATGACAATGAAATAAAGTATGGATCCGAAGCCGCAAACTTCATTCGTAGAGATTTCTATGTTAACGACGGACTGAAATCTCTCCCAACGGAGGAACAGGCAATCGACTTGATTGCGAACAGCAAGGCCATATGCTCAGAAGCGGGACTTCGACTGCACAAGTTTCTGTCAAATTCGAAGAAAGTGATATCTACCATTCCCATCGAAGACCAGGCTAAAGGAATCAAGGACATTGACATCTCCTGTGATCAACTTCCAGTGGAAAGGGCCTTAGGTGTCGAGTGGTGCGTTGAATCAGATGCTTTCTGCTTTAGGATAACCCTGAAGGACCAGCCACTAACAAGGCGTGGAATACGGTCAACCATCAGCACCATCTTCGATCCCCTCGGATTAGTAGCTCCAGTAATTCTTGCTGGCAAACAAATTCTTCAAGTGATGTGTCGTGAGAAAGCAGATTGGGATGATCCATTGCCTGAAAATCTCAGATCGCGTTGGGAACACTGGAGAGGTAACTTGTTCCAACTTGAAGAACTTATGATTCAACGATGCTTCAAACCCAGTGGTTTTGGCTCAACGGCAGGTGTAGAATTACATCACTTCTCCGACGCTAGTACATTAGGGTATGGACAGTGTTCGTATCTACGCCTGATAAACGACCAAGATTTCGTTTGTAATGGGAAAGGCCAGAGTGGCACCGCTGAAGCCCCCGACTATTCCTCGTCTTGAACTCACAGCAGCATTGATGTCTGTTAGAGTCAGTTCTTTTCTGCAGAGAACTCGAGTTCGAACAGATAGAGGAAGTATTCTGGACGGATAGCCAAGTCGTCCTAGGTTATATAAGGAATGATTCACGCAGATTTCACGTCTTCGTTGCGAATCGTGTTCAGCAAATTCGGGATCATACAATTCCTGCCCAATGGAGATACGTTCACACGACCGAAAATCCAGCAGATGATGGATCACGTGGACTCGGCGCCGATGAGCTTGTAAGGTCAAAATGGTTAACTGGACGACTCTTTGGATGACTGAACTTCCGGTACTGGAATCGGCAAACGTTGAGCTGACTATTCCAAACGATCCCGAAGTTAAACGAATGGAAGCCGTCGCAACGCAAGTGGTGCTTCCAAATCACTTCCAACTCGAGCGTCTGGAGTATTTCTCTGGCTGGTATCGTGCCAAACGGGCTGTTGCGAACTGTCTGAAACTCAAATGCGTGCTGAAAAACTGTGTAGAATTAAAGAAAGCACAGTCTGAAAGTCAGCCCACCGTAAAGAATGTGAAGTCTGTCCCGATCCTGGTCGATGATCTCCACAAGGCCGAGATTGAGATCATCAAAGCAGTTCAAGCTGAAGCCTTTGGCGAGGAGTTGAAAATTCTCTCTCCCCTCAAAGTATCCGGGGACAGTTTGGAACGGAATGCCGCAAGGAAAAGAAACCGATGCATGAAAACAACCAGCACTCTTTACCGTTTGGACCCATTCGTGGACAAGGATGGTATCATACGGGCTGGTGGTCGCATACGTAGGGCTGCCTTTTCATTCGGGACTAAGCATCCGGTTATCCTACCCAGGAAGCATCACATCACTCAGCTGCTCATCCGACATTCTCACGAGAGGATTGAACACCAAGGACGTGGCATGACCACAAACGAAATCCGAGCTAATGGTTTCTGGATATTGGGATGCAGTGCAGCTGTATCGAGCCTATTCCACAGATGCATACGGTGTCGCAAAATGCGCGGGTCTGTACAGGAGCAGAAGATGGCCGATCTACCAACGGATAGAATCGAGCCAGCCCTTCCTTTCACTTATTGTGGTGTTGACCTATTCGGGCCATGGTACATTAAGGAAGGTCGTAAAGAGCTGAAAAGATATGGAGAGATATTCACTTGCTTGGTATCCCGTGCTATCCATATTGAAACGGCGAACTCGTTAAGCACCGATTCATTCATCAACGCATTACGCCGATTTCTCTCACTGGGAGGTCCTATATGTCAACTGAGATCGGATTGTGGATCCAACTTCATCGGGGCCAAACGCGAACTCAAGGAAGCCCTGGCTGAAATGGACCAAGAGAACGTTCTTGGTATGTTCTTTACAATAGGTTAACCAGAAGACTATACTGTGAAGTAAGGTGGCTCTGTCAGTATGTTTAATTGTTTAATTTTTACTTTGGCGAGATTCTGCTGGTGAACGTTTCGTTCCCGAGGCTCGCCCCCTGTACAGACCTTTTGGTCTTTGATATATGTTGGCATTTGCGTAAAGTTGATGCTGGGTCGACATCAGGCCTTACAGACTAGTCTTTTGTGTTAAATGCGTCGATGTCACTCACGATTTGTGCATAATATGTTGCCTTTCATAGCCTGTTTGGCATAATCGAGGAATAAATGCTGATTCTGATTGTGCATGGAGTGAGTATGTGTATGGAGTGGGTCTGTGAGGCTATCTCCTAACAAAATCTATGAATGCATAATATAATTTAACCATGACTGAAAGTCTGACCAACTTGTTCGAATGCACCAAATGGAGAGAATTCAGATTTAACATCGTGCTCAGCAATATTCCAGCCATATCAAACATAATTCTAAATATTCCAAGAAAAACAAGTCCACAACCCCACAACCCAGAAGTAATCAACACAAGCCACCAAATACATGTACATACATGTATCGATTTCTCTCAATAACCTAAAATACAGTTTTCTTTCACCCGATTAAAAGCCGAGCAACAATCTCTTATAACATGGCAAGGAGAGAAAATAACAGTGTGATTATTCCTTTTCATTTAAGCCGAATGGAGCTCTGGTGTGCAGCTGGTAAATCCAGTAAACCTGGATCCAGCAAACGGAACTTGGTGGTGCTGGACTCAAGAGACGGGTCTGTCTTGTGAACTTCAATGATTTGATAGTTGATGTTGTTGACAGTGTCCATGCGACCAGAAATGTCTTGGTGCAGGGTTGTCACTGCGATTCCGGGTGTGGTTAAAGTGTTCTCGGATTCGTTCGTGGAATGTGCGTTTAGTTTCTCCAACATATTGTTTGGAGCAGACAGCACGTGACGAGGTAGATCACATTTTGAGTGCAGCAGTTGGCCATCAGGTTGACACGGTAGCGTAAACCAGTATGGCTGCTGGTGAAAAAGCGCTTTTTGGTCAGGTTGAGACAATAGACGCATTTCCGGTAGGTGTATGGAGTTACCAAGTTGGCGTAACTCATGCCACTCGTCCTGGGCCACACTGAGAGGGTACATACTCTCCAGGCCGCGACGTCACATTTATGACGCCGCTTTTATAGACAAACAGTCTAGTTCTTTGTTGACTCGGGCGCTCTCGGCGCCATATAACGTTGAGATTCCAAACTCATTGTGACGTCATCATTTAGGCCGCCGTCATCTCTGCGAGTGGACGTGTTTCTCAATACTTCTGCGATAGTTCCGATTGCTCGTAGATTTCGTCAAATTCGAAGATAGATTGAGACTCTATGCACCGACTACCAGATATGCAGAACCAGATATACAGATTCAGATACGAATGATATTAGATTTAGAATTCAACTTCTGAATTCGGAATTGCTTTTATGAACTGTTTGATGGAATTACAAGCGTCTAGTCCGTCATTCATAATCCAGCCGTCGTCAATTAGAGAATATCCGCGTCCATAATCCAAAGACCTATTCCATTTTCCGCATAACAGTATTAGCACCAAATTCAAAAAGACAATCATAGTATACATAAACATAGGCTTGTTTCCTGCAAGAGAGAAGCGGTCAACAGTTTTCAATGATGCCGGCAAGACATCAGTCCATGAAGACTATTCCCGGAACAATTGGACGGAATCAAAGTAAGTGTAATTAAACTTGGACTCAACTTCAGACTAATTTGAATGGACATTGTGGAGGTCCGCTGAATTGCTAGAGTGTACGAGATTATGTGTAACAAGCCCGCAATCTTTTGTAGTTTTGTTCATACAATTATCAGCCATGACAGCTGTTCAACCAGATAATATTTGACGCAACGCTATTGATTGACGTCATTCTGGAATGTTTTGGAACGTACACTCGACGTCGCAGAAAACGTTCACACGGAGGAATTGTGACGTCATCTTTACCTTAGGAATACTCGGCGTGTGAATATTCAGGTCCAGCCGAGAAAGAGAACGTCGAACCATTGATGCGTCTCCCGATTGATTTATGATCAGACAGTATATATTTATAATGGAATAATCCTTGCCAAGGCAAAAACTGATATTATTGCTCCCTTAACAACAACAACAATACCTGATGTATCTCGTACAGAACTTGACAAAGATGCTAATATTATCAAAACTCAAACTCAACAAATCCCACCCAATATTGAGACAGAAGCGCGAGATTACACCCTGCGCCAGTCACGCATGACAGATCTGGGATTTATGTGACAAGTCTATCTCCGTCAAGGATGCAGGGAAAACTTTAACTATTATCGTGGGCACCAAACAATTCGAATCAGCACGAAAAACGTGCACACAGAGGTATTGGGATGAAGCCGAAGATCTTCCTCTAATTGATATTAAGTGGATCGAGAGCCAGGATAAGCAGAAGGCAATACTGGAAGATAAGATTAAATTGACCAGGAAAGCCTCCACTGAGTCGCCAGCTCATGTACTAGTTGCCCGCCATCTATACAGAACAACGAACCGAATAATGGTTCAGGGCAAGCAGGAAAATGTGAGATGGTGGATAGCACGGAGTGATGACCAAATTCAAAAGATCACAACGCATGAAAGTCTCGTATCTGCACAACCAAATCAAAACGTTGTTACCTGTGAATTGATTGAGCAATAACCACTCAACTTCCGAAATTCCTTCTCCAAGTAGCAAGTACGTTCCTTCAACCAAACAACTGAAGTGAGACAGGTAGACCGCTGGCAGAACTCCTTTCAGGCATGGCAAAGAATAACATGAGATTGATCTAATCAAAATCCCTCGGCTTTCCCCAAGTGATTGTGACCCATGTGTAGTGTGAATTGGGGAAGAGATAGTTCTGTGTGGGATGATCAAGATATATCGGTAGTACATTCAGCCATATAGGATAGAAATAGAAAATTATATATCTGTAAAGGGGCATAGCTCTGTAAAATATGGGTCCATGGGAGCCACTTTCGATAGGCGTCTGACTTAGCACTCTGTAAAATAAGAACCGAGACGAATAAGCCGTACGGAACATGGATCTGCAGATTTAACTTGTACTTTCAGCTACAGATAACAACATTGGAGATTATTACATCCGAAAGGGGCATAACTTCATAGTTATCCTTTGTTGGCTTGTAGAATACAACAAAATAAATTAGTTTCCAAAATATAGTAGCTATACCGAACACAGTTCTGCAGATATAGTTGGTTACATTCAGGCATATAGGACAGAAATAGAAATTAATATATCAGTAAAGGGGCATAACTCTGTAAAGTATGGGCCGAGTGGAGCCACTTTGGATAGGCGTCTGACTTAGCACTACTGTAAAATAAGAACCGAGACGAATAAGCTGTACCGAACACGGATCTGCAGATATAACTTGTACATTCTACTACAGATAACAAAATCGGCGATTATTACATCCGAAAGAGGCATAACTCCATAAGACGAGGCGAGTAATCCTTTGTTGGCTTGAAGAATACAACAATATAAATAAGTTTCCAAAATATAGTAGCTATACCGAACAGTTCTGCAAATATAGTTGGTTACATTCAGGCATATAGGACAGAAATAGAAATTAATATATCTGTAAAGGGGCAGAACATGGGATGAGGAAGCCACTTTCAGTAGGCATCTGACTTAGCACTAGGTAAATAAGTGTTGAAAATTTGGTGGTTGTATCTCAAGCGGTTTTGCCTGAAATGCGTTAACGTACGGACGGACGGACGGACGGACGTACATGGCCACGACAATATCCCGAGGCCAAAATGGCCGAGGGTTAAAAAAGTAGCCAACTCCGCAACTCTGATGCCTTCCATCGATGGTGATTGTCTTTCATCTTCCTGGGAAGCCGGTGTATCATGTATGGTGGCTGCACCTTCTTGAACATTTTGTCCAGCTCATTGATTTGGTTTCCAATGTAATAGGGCTTATTGGAATGTACAGGCTCTAACCATAATGTCAACAATTTCTTAGTCATACCCAGTAATATCCCATGCATGTAGTCCACAACAACATTGATGGGAAACAGAAAATACGGCAAGTATAATAGGACACTCATATCAAGCAATCCAAGATGATGGTTGCCATTCTTCTGGGCTAATTCAGCATTCTTCCGTATCTCTGAATACAGTTGACGCTGGCAGTAATGGGGGGTTTTTGAATGGAAAGCTTCTGCAAGTACCTTTGCCACTCATCAATACATTTCCTGGCTCAAAGCAGTAAAAGCATCCGTATTCGCCATTATGTTGCGTCATCTGCAGGACATAGCAACAATGGATCTGCCAGCAAGAGCCTACGACAAGCATGGCTTTCACCAAAGTTTCTGTTTGTCTTGAAATCACCAGACCTTCATGGTACAATTTCAAAAGCTCAGTGCCTAGTGGGCGTAAAAAACATGCTCATTTTTGGTTTTGAAACTCCTTGCCACAGGCCCCACAAGGACCTGTTCTTCCGCAAAAAAACGCTGTTTTTGTGGGATTTCATTAACGAGAAGATACACTGGCCAAAGAGCTACACTTGAACTTTTGAATAGAGGAATTCCATCTGTAAGTGGTGTTTAAGTTACATTGTCTGTGTGATGTAGAAAATTTCCACGCTCTTTCAACTTCAGATACTCAAAGCCAGATGTGATATCGGAGAGACTGTTTGGTGTACCACAGTTGTGTGTTTCTTTGAAGGCTTCCCAAGTATCATCCCGCTCTAGCATTTCTTTCAGTTGTTCATTAATCTTCCTAGTGACGAAGTAACTCTGACTTGAAGCTGTACCTCTATTGCTGCCGCAGCCAGGTGTAGTGCAGTTTTCTGAATCTAAGAATAGTTTATTGCAAGTATTACAATACATGTGGTACTCTAAGTACTGGTCCTTAAATCCACAGAATTCCTTCAACCTCTTGACATTCTGTTCACCAATGTTATTTTCGGGAATATGCAGCTGGACGAGAGACAGAGAAATCGTTAACTGCATTATCGGACAGGTTGTGACGTGTTGCAAATCCTGTAACTGCAAGGATGTGTTGCTGTTGAGTTAGTGAGGACAGATACGGATTTTTACAGGGGGTGGGATGACAGACTGGTGGGGATGAGTACACACCGTCCTTAACAGAACAATCTTCAGCTTTAAACAACTCAGCATTGGCTTGGCGTTCGTCATCTGACCAGTCCTCTCCAGAAGAATACTCTGCTTCAAAAGAATTACGACAAACGTTCATATCAGTTATCAGAATGATGATCACTCAGATCTAGAGGGAATTGGAAATTTGTCAGACGCGGAACCTGTACATCTTCATACCAACGTGTAATCCCAGTGTCGCATAGACTGTTGGTGGTGCATTCACTCTGTGGAGAAGGCCCTTTTCCTGGTGAATCTGAAGTAGTCTGTTTGTCACACAGTTCATCTTGAGAATGTCCAGGGCCCTCAGTGATCTCATCCCCCAGAAGTTGAACTAGCCCAAATCAGATGCATTTTCTGTATGATTTAACAGTTCCTCGCCAATCTGTTTTGCTTTCCTATTTGCAAGGTTAAATGAAAAACAAATGTCAGAATTTGTACAGAAGTATTACATGTGACTATTGCACTTTCAGTACATTCTATTATTGCTGAAGTTGTGAACACTATGGTAATCATCCCCCCCATTTGACCATCCCCCAGAATTTGATTTTCCTCAAATTTTATCGTGAGATCCAAATTCCTTAAATCTGATGACCCATAACTTGTAATCACCATTTCCAATAAAGATTTCATCATATAGCATTTTCCACGTAATTTGTAACCAATTTACAAGACCATCAACAGTCCCAATATGAACATTTTCTAAACATTATTGTTATTATTGAGAATACAGATTTTGAAAAAAAAAGCATTTTCTCAACTCTACATGATGAAGCACCTAATCGGTACATTGACCCCTCAGCCATTAAAAGCATTAATTTTGTGTATCCATAGCAATATCCAGTTTTATTGGACAAAAAGCAGAGAACGCGAAAATGCAGAGAGAAAAGTAGACCGGCAAAACCCCGATACGAGCCAGCCATAAAACATGTTGGACCAATCACTTTGTTTCACGGCAAGATGTTTCTGCCATATCTTTCCCATGTATCAGTGGTCTGGGCATAAATAAATGAATTGAAAATTTATTGTTATATACATGTACTAACATATCAGATCTCCATTGTTATTTTTCTTACAACTATACTTTCCAGTGAAGAGTACTTCTTGGAACTGGCTAAGTTTCATCCATCTCATACAATTTGTATCTTTTTGATTGTTTATCAACTGAAAATGATAAAACAAAATTTTGCTGAAGACTTGTTCCAATCATAGCCAGACATATACTTAAACCATTTTGGACCAGTGGCATTTGACCTCATCAATAATTAATGCATAAACTGGAAAATGCCTTGACTTTGGCACAGCCAGTAACCAGAATTTGGTTGAATGAAAAAAGTTCGGTTGTCCATGGGGGGCAAGGTAACATAACTAGGAATAAATAATAATAATGAAAATAATTACGAATAAAAATGGCTGGAGTACTACAGTTGTTCATTTCTTATTTCCACTGAACGAAAGAAACTTTATAAGTTGTTCAAAATTAGAACCGTTTTGATTGACAAACATTTAGTCACTGAATCACTGCCAGCCGTGGGAAGTTTCTGCAAATTCGACAAAATGTTTTTCTCAGCATCGTATATAAGCCAAGAATATTCCATGGTCTAACAGGATAGGATGGGACACTTCTGTTTCTTCTCATTTGGGTTTGCAGTGTCCATACCTGACCGTTTGTTTGGGTTAACAGTCGTCATAATGTCGATGCGTCTCTGGTGCAAGTCCGTTCAAATATCCGTCTAATACAAGTACGGCACACTAAAATTTAATGCAGTCAAACTTGTCCGCCATATGCTAGTGAATTCGCATACAGAACAGGCTGTGCTTATTGGATAAAAGGATTGTCGCCCTGATCAGCCTGTTAAAAAAATGGAGTTGGGGGGGTTATTTAGTTAAGACTAAATTGAGATGAATTAAAATGAGAGAAAGACGTAATGAAATGTAAGCACATGGATGGCCATAGCACTTTTAATTTCTACGTCATTTTAAACGAAAATACGAAGCTGCGCATCAGAAAACCCCTCGGCTCTGGGTGCCAGACATTCATAATGTATTCAATTTGAACCAAGACTTCAGGAACACCAACAGTCAAGTGACAAATATACAGATTATGAAAATTTTTGTAATTAGAAATGGTCTCTAAGGTTTCCATCCAATCAGAGAAACCGGTATTCATTACATAAGTCTCTTGATGCATCGATGATGTATAGCAAATTTTACATCGAGCATTTGAAAGTTATCAGAGATAGAGATCATTAATGATTTTGCATAAATTAAAGATGGCCACCCATCCTTCCCACCACCCAGGAGAACTGATGTAGTTATTCATTGCAAGTCTTCTAATACATGGATGCTGTATACCAAGTTTCATATAGAACACTGAAACGGTATCAAAGATATACATCATTAAAGATTTTGCATAAATTAAAGATGGCCACCAAGGTTTCCGCCCAATCAGAAACACCAGACTGTCATTTATCGTAAGTCTATTGATGCATCGATGATGTATATCAAATTTTACATCGAGTACTTGAACGGTATCAGAGATAGAGATCATTAATGATTTTGCATAAATTAAAGATGGCCGCCCATCCTTCCCGCCACTCAGAGGAATTGATGTGGTTATACAATGAAGGTCTCTTGATACATCGATGCTGTATACCAAGTTTCGTATAGAACACTTGAATGGTATCAAAGATATATATCATTAACGATTTTGCATAAATTAAAGATGACCGCCATGGTTTCCACTGAATCATGGAAACTGGTTTGGTCATTCCTTTGAAGTTTCTTGATGCATCGCTGATTTCACACTGAACAGTGAAATGGTACCTGAGATACACAAGATTAATGGTTCGCATAAATTAAATATGGCCGCCAAAGTTTCCAACCAATCAGGTCCAGATTCAATAGGGTTCTAGGTCATGAGCATATAGATGTGCAGTGCAAGTTTGGTGTGCCTAGGGTAAGTCGTTCTAAAGATATCTTGGTAACGAGAAAGCTGTGATGATTTTGCATAAATTAAAGATGGCCGCCAAAGTTTCCAACCGATCAGGCCCAGATTCAATAGGGTTCTGGGGCACGAGCATATGGATGTGCAATGCAAGTTTGGTGTGTCTAGGGTAAGTCGTTCTAAAGATATCTTGGTAACGAGAAAGGTGTGACGGACAGACGGACAGACGGACGGACGGACGGACGTACATGACGACAATGCCCTTCGGCCAAATTTTGGCCGAGGGGTAAAAAGTGAAGTTGCTAACACTGAGACAGACGAAGAAAGACTAAATTTGGGCTGACAATGAAGGGAAAATATTCAGTAATAAATATATGTGAGTTAAGTGTTGTAGAACGGCCGAATATTTTTTTAACATAATTTTTACTGATATGAGGTCTAGCGACCTCAGCAGATAACAACAACAATAGTATTGGTGCGGTCCACCGCATGGGAGCTTGAAATAAAAGAATTAACTAGGTATGGGTATTATAATACATTAACAGGGAGCCCAAGCGAGGAGTCGCCACGCCCACATCGGCACCCTCACCAAAGCACGATATGTGCCATTATTCCACCGCTCCGCATGCCACACCCAGCAATCGTCAACCAAGCTCGTCAGACAGCAAACAAAACATGTACCATACCATTTTTATCAGATCGCATCGATGGAAAAAGAAGTCAGGAGAAAATCGGCAGCAAACTGACCAAACACGCTCCTTTGGCCTCCTCTGTCGGAAGACGAATGACGTATGTGCAGTTGTAGCGCGAGCAACAACACGCGACCAGCTGATGACCCGGTTAACCATTTCGTGCGCCAGACACAATATCAGTCACACCATGCTCATGGTCACACACAACGAGAAGCTCGTGCAGATTGGCTACAATACATGCTCATTGGAAGCATGGCTGTGAACCTCAATAAATGGTATGCCATGTGCCGATAGTTAAAATTGTTTGAGACTATCAATTGATATACAGTGCAATACATGCATATTGCCAAATAACGGGTAAGGCTGGTTAAAAACAAATTTTTGTTTAGCATAATATTTTTTTTTATAAATCAGGTTAGGGAGGGCGGATTTTTTCTTCTTTTTATAAGTGGGATGTGTGAATAAAATCATCAATAAACCTTGCCTTATTATTTGGATTTCTGTTGTAAATAAAATAGCTGGCATCCATCGTCCTTCTGCGTTGTTTGCCTTCATAATTAGAAATTTAAAACGTTGATTATCAACAATTACGATTATAGATGCTAAACAGGAATTTGTTTTTAACCAGCCTTACCCTTACCGCGATTATTTTTTTCTTTGAACGTGTTTTCACACAATCCCGAGTCATCGAAGCGTATAACAATGGAGCTGTCAGCTAAGCGTTTTGCTCTCGTGTTATGGTATAAGGACAACCCTGTCAAAGGTAATGTGATCAGTCTGCATGGCAATGCAATGAGAAAAACCAGACGAGAGCCGGACGAGTACAAAGTGGGGGATTACATTATGGCGATATGTCAAGGACTGAAAGGAATATTTCCGGCAATTATTGCGAGAATTGGAGGTTTGTATGTCCGATTTTATAAATTATCCCTTCTGTTTAAGGGTTTCTGTTGCTGTGATTGCTCCTGGATCATAACGATGGTGATCCGTCTCTCAACAACAGAGAAGGGGGAAAGGGGGGGGGGGGTCTTTTGCATAAATGCACGAGTCACGCGAACCCACTACTCCCACACCTGGTTTAGTGGAGACTCAGCAATTTATCGAAGTTTATAAAATGCTTATTCAATGATTTATATTTTTTAATGAAATCATTGGTTGAAATAAATATTCAGTTATATTGAATCATGGTGAAATGTTTAATCAAATCAATAAAATCTTTATTTAAAGTTCGTTACTTATGCTGTAGAACTGTATCTGATATACGAACAAAGTTAAGAAGATGCATAGAAATGATTACCCGTTTGCTCTCAAATATGGTCTGAACACATGTAAATAATAATGTTCCGGTTGTGTTTTGTAATGTTGCGTGAATAAGAGAAACCCTGTCTATTACCAGTACGGGTGTCCGATCTATTATCGTGCGTTTTTGAAGATTTATGTGGAATATATTAAATACTATTTCTCAAAATGAATTGAAAACTGAGACGATCATTGCTGAGTTCATCAACATTCCGCCATTATAAATTCCATCGATGGCGGGAGCTATTTTTAACTCGACCTTTCAGCTGAATTCCTGCGGTGGACAGTATCAGTTATCGGACACCGATGGTGAAAAAGAATTTGACGTTACAATGTATCGTCAAGTTTTGTGCATGAGAATTGTTAGTTGGAGTTCTGTCGTGAAAGATATGATCAGTTTCAATACGTATTTACTTGAGAGTGGGATTGGAAAGACAAGATGGTAGGTCGAATTTCGCACCCCCGCCGCAACACGAGAAATTTCGAATTTTGATGAAAACAAAAAACTAAAATTACTTTTTTAGACTTTTGTCAATACATAAAATTCTATATTTTGCATAACAATTAGAAATGATCTCCCTTTGTTCTGACATATTATTGCCCGCTCATCACGAGCACAACACGTGTGCACGAGATGCGTGTCCGATAACTGATCTGTCCGATAAATAATACGACGGCCGTACATCATGTAGGCCTGATTAGTTTATAATTTGTGTCCAATTAATTAATTGGCTTAATCAGGCAATCGGATGGTTTTTAGAAAAAATCGATCAGCCATGAAAGTGTATTTTGTAGTTGTCTTGTAAAAAGTACCTCCTAGTCAGATATTCATTTTGACCGTGCCCCTCCCCCCCCCCACCCCCGAAAGAAGTAAACGGTTTTTAGAATTTCCCCTTTATTTTCTTCACTGATAGACAAATGCCAATTTGGAGAAAAGTTTTTGTAATTTTCAAGAATTTTTAACAATTAACAATTGTACACAATTAATGACATGAAAAAACTGAACTTAAGTGGAAACTAGCAGAACTTTCAGTTTCATTGAAATCCCACCACAGAATCATCTTGTTCCAACCAGTACATTCGTTGTTTGTAGAGGTGGCAATCAATCTAACGCCACGAGATTCTATGGAAATCCAAACCTGGTATTTCTAATGCAGAGAAATCTGTTGGATTCCCATGAATTATTTTGTGGGAGGGAATCGTGGAAAAACTAGATTTTAATGACATGCTGAATAATTGAAAAATATACCATATACAAGTTTTAAAAGTGTGTTACACTTCGCCTTTCCAGAACAAAAAGTCAGACAAGGAAATGCGCCAAAAAAAAACAAGAAAGATTCAGACGGCAAGGACAAGGTACGAGAAATTTCTTTCACGTTCTTTCACAATTTGCATTTTCAGCGAGCAAACGCTAGGAAAACTTTGTGCGAAATGTTCGCCGATGTTCTGTGAGATCCCATAATAAATCAATCAAGACAATTTCTGACTTTACTTCACAGAGATTAACATCTTCGCATGGCACAATCTCTTGATAGTTTCTACCCCCTAACAAAGCCAGACTTTCGGGCGGGAGTGAACTCTTTGATCTTCACTTTTTACCATGCAGATCGCCTGGAAATGATGCCATACTTGAATACTGTTTACCGATAATGTTTATATATTAGTCCATGTGCTCAGTGCGTAATTACTATGGGTGGGATTTCAACAAGCCAGCCATCTGATTGACTAACGAATGTAGTTTCAAATTCGCATGGAATTTATATAGGGCTGAATTCATATATAATTTTTAGTGATATCTGAGTTTACTGAGATTGTTTTGGCACATGCACAGGAAACACATGTATTTCATCCTGAATTAGGTTTTTTAAAATCTCCAATTCAACTGACGTCGAATGGCAAACTCCTTGTTGGCGTGACATTTGTCGACGTCATGACGTTGCATTGTTGGAAATTCATGCAAAATGGTGGGAAAAAGTGTGGGCTTAGGTAGATTTAGAGCCCTATTCTTGAACTTTTTGAATGGCGACCTACCTTAAAGTTGAGTTATTCAAAAACTGTTTCGAGAAATATATATTTTAAAAATGAGGAAACAATTATGACTCAAGTATTGGGTGTTTTACGTAGTATTTACATTGTACCAATTTCCCACAGGTACACGTTACACAAGCTGAAAATTAGAAAAAAAGTAATACGCTATGCCCCAATTTTTATATCATTTTCTGATATCGGATGAACTTCCCGAGCTATACAAAAAATATGAGAAAAATGACATGACTTTGCACCGAAATCAGCGAGCCACCTTAAAACTCCCAGAACTGAATTGCTAAAGTGGAAAGTCATGGAAAATGCTTAAAAATAAAACTCCTGGAAGAACCATCGATCTGATGCCACGCGATACATGCCAAAATTTGTTCCTGAACTTCATTAATTTGCTCATCTTTGTTGCGAGTTATTGTACTAAACACTCCGTAAAAATTGAGCTTATTGATCTGGAAAGTCTTGGAAAACTTGGATTTCTTTCCTGCTGTAAATGTATAACACTGTAATAGACTATATTAGGTCTGGCCCCACCCAACACAGTCATTCATTTTTGAAAATAGAAGGAATGCTGAAAATCACTCCTGAAAGGATTCTAGGAGTGTAAAACACAACCCTGGAGGCTCTTAGTATGTAAAGAAGTTGTTTCCACTCACCTGGGTGAATTTTAGGAGTGTGATTAGGACTGTGGTATGATTACACTTCTCAAAACAGAATGACTGCTACCCTACCTTCTGGTTGTTGTTTTCAGCAGACTAATAGAACAACAGGAAAAAGCAGAAAAATGCCACTGGAGAAAATAAGCGTTCCAGCGGGGCCTTGGAAAATGTGCCTGTCAAGTAAGATCTTAGAATGCATGTAAATATATCTACAGAACTTTATTCCTTTTGATTCTCATATAAATATTGGGCTGAGAATCTGACTAAAACCTATTCCAATTCTGCTTTTCGTCAAAATTTACAGGAATTCAAACAGATTCTTACAGTCTACCTCTACGGGAATCTAAGCTATCAATTTTAGTCTCCACTGATAGAAACTGGAATTCCACCATGGAATTGTTTCTACTGTGATAACATAGAAAGAAACATTACTGTTATAATTTGGGTCTTATATTTATCATTTATTGCAAGCCGATATTTTAATGCTGATAATATAATTACCTGTTTGGTGTAAATTTGATATTTTCATCAGCATGTAGTAATGAAAGAAACCCTATTGTGACTCTTTCACAGAATCTAGCAAAAGCTGCTGCTGATCTTGAGTTGGATTTGGAGAATGAACTTTTCTTTCTTTCGCCAGTTGAAAAAAGGTATATTTGCCATGATTCTATTTCAATACTGTTCAAAATAATAATATTAATAATTAAAAAATCAACTCAAGCGAATGAGCTTTTTGACCTGATACAACATTTTTTCTTGAGTTATGCCCATTGATTAAAGTATTTCCATCTGGTGCCTTTCCTTGCGAACACAACCCTGTGTGTTTCTGTGTTTTCTCAGTCAAGACATTGGTGAAGCAGTTTCAGAGGGACTGGCAGTACTGAACAACAGCTTTCCGGGACACCCCAAGTCCAAATGCCTTGGCTGTGAGGCTCTGCAGGTGGAAGTGCGATCGCTTCAACAACAAATAGATTCTATTCAACATCAGCTGATTGAAAGTGGAAAACAACAATCAACGCAGGAGGGAAATTTAAATTGGTTGTGGGGTCAAAATCAACAGATAAATCAAAGCATCGGGTTAATATTAGAGATAGTTAAGAATGTCATGTGGATTTTGAAAAGAAGTCCTAACAAAATAATTGGTTGCTGAATAAAAAGAACTGCAAAATGAACATGTGTAAGTTTAATATTCAGCAGGCTGACTATTCAGTAAGTCCCAAACTAAATATTTATTTACATATAGTAGGTGTACCAATGGCATATGGACTACTTCATTATGATTTTTCTTATTACACTGTCAGTTTCAAGGTCGGCTCACTAACTTGAAAGGTGCAAATTATGATAGAGGTGTCCATGCTACATCATCAACAGAGGGCACTCTGTTAAGTATGCATGTCTATGCAAAGAAATTTATATCTAGATGAACTTGATGTAACCTTAACCATTGCTGGAAAGTTTTGGTGCATCTATCATAAAAACATATCTAGATACTCATATCAGTACTTTGAAATAGGCTGTCTGCAAGGTACTGAAGTGCAAATAGATCCCAGTATTTCAGATGCTGCAGCATACAGACTGACCTAGTAAAATTATTACCGTTTTACGATTGTGATATTCCCACCTGCCATCCTCTGACTTTTTGAAAGCATGCTGCAATTAAGAAACCAAATATCTTCTTTTTTTGTGCAAAATTTAAGAAATGCTGATTCTTTTACCATGTGGTATATTGGTTATTCCATATCTTTTCAGGAATCCAATGAGGTGGTATTGCAAGAAGAAATTTTCTCTGGGTTCACCAAGGTAACTATTGTCATCTCCCATTCCCTGTGGATCCATCCCTAAGAATTTGTTTGTTTGAGGTAACCTTCTCAATATGCAGGGTTTGTACTGGTCCTGTTCCCTTGAATTCTGAGAAAATAAATTCCAGAACCTGAAAATCCTTGAAATCTTGACAATATTTGTAAAGAGTCCTGCAAAAGTCCTTGAATTTTATTGTTCTCTCTCCCCTCAAAATATCTGCCACAATTAATAACTGGAATTTCTCTCTAACAAACTGAATTTATTCTTTGATCTAGTCAGACCTGTATGAGATATGATAGTTGAAATACATATTCATTTCGTTCTACTGTACATTGTTGAATTTGCTGAATGAAACGTGGTAAAAGGTGTTGAAAAATGTCCACTAAAATTCAGTTAACGATCCTGTAAAAAGGTTGTATGGACCTTGAAAAGTCCTGGAATGTTGTCTTTCACAAAGGGTAGGAACCATGAATTACATGGAAACCCTTGGCTATCATCCCAACATGCAACACTCCAGAATAGTGTGTTGATTTAAAACTTAATATCTTATACATGTCTCGGCGAATATACATCTTGTATTTTTGTCAGGAACAACTGAAGGCAAAGGTTGCCAACTACCCGGATAACAGCAAGGTATCAACATATTTGTTCCGCCTGCTGTTTAAAGAAAAGGAGTGGACTGGCAAATCACTGACAGGAATTCGAGCTAATAAAACTACCCCACTAAAATCGACAATGGAAGGCTACGAGTTATTTATGGTAATATGTTTTACACTCACAGTTGTGCAGTGCACCCAATTCTAAGGTTTCTATTCAAACTGGGACTATATTTTCATAACTTGGACCTTGCAATTCCATTCAAATCTGTTTCCCATAAACACTCCTTCTGAATGGATGAACATTAATTCACCATGAATGCTTTTAGTTCCCAATGAAGATGAAACAACTTGTTCAACATATTCACATTCGAGAATTCAAGTAAATATACATTAATATGCTGTTTATAAGTTACTTTTTGTTACCTATTTATTTTTTAGATCTGGTCATCGAGAAATTCCCGGGGATTAATGTTTCGCTTATTAATGGCAAGATCGCAGAGATAATGAAGCCAAGCAGACAGGTAACCTCCCCGGCAAATGAAACGTCAGTGGGTGAATCACAGAGCAACATGAAAAACCCTTGGGATTCACAGTTCAAAACAAAAGACACTGGATTTTATCTGACCCATCAACCCGCCTATTGACATCAACACTTTGTATTCTGCTATTTTTGTTACATGAATTTCATAGCTGTTTACAGTCTGCCAGTATTTTCTTTATTTTTACATTTTATAATACCGCTAGCATGATAGTTCACGTCACATTGAATATGTCAAAATGAGTGCTCTGTTTGCATTGACAAGTAAACAAATTTTGTGAAAAATTTGTTCTACTTTTTGGTGAAGGGGTCGAAATTCAGCTTCAAATTGCCCCTAGATAAAATCCTGCAGATACCACCTGACACTGTATTGTACATGTAATTGCTATAATGTATTAATGGGGTTGTCCGATCGCGAAATGCATTTTATAAGCAATACTTTTTCGCTATCGAGACAAATAGAAGATAGAAAATGACAAGTAAAAAAAAAAATTTCAAGAAACCTTTCAACACCTGAAAATTACATCGGTGGTCTGTCAAGCCACGGAGCCCAATTTTGAAGTTAAGCAATTTTGGCTCAATTTTTTCATGATGCCCAAGCTCTGTTCGTGTTATTCAGTTGCATTTTTGTCCCCTTCTAGTGATAAGGACAATTTGCTCCAACAGTGATGGATTGGAGATGCTATTGACACCACACTGACACACTTACTTTTAGCCCATTTGACTAGTGTTCTGTCTGTCCCCTTTTCTTGTCTGCAAGATATTTAGAGTACTACTGGACAGAATTTCACCAAACTTGGATGGAAACTTCGTTGGAGTGGCCTCATCTTAATATGTTTTGGTGTGTGTGTGTCCTTGCCCAGTGTCGCTTCGTGCCAGAGCGGCAACCTAAGGGTCAAAGCGGAACCTCTAGTTTTCAATGTCATTTGCATGTTTATTATATTTATTATATTATGTCTTTGCCATGTTAAAATTTTCAAGGTGCTAACAGTATTAACATCATAACATGCCATTATTGCCGATGTGCCAAGCAAATTGTATAAATTTTTAAGAGTCAAAGATGGTTTCCTGTATTTTTTCTTATGTAATACTTGCATCACATATTATTTTGAGGTAAGCTCAATTATGATTCGGTCACTTCAGAACACTTTAGAAGCTAATTTCATGTAATATTTTACATTTAGAACTAACTAGAAGCTAAAATAGAACTGCTCACCACTGGGTTTCTCTACAAAATGCTGATAGAAAAAGAGTTGTAATGTGGTATCGATATTCAAAATGATTCCGAAGTGGATTGTGCTATTCCAAGACGTTCCAGGTGTCGTCCGAGCTTTCCGAGGTACGTTCGAGCTTTCCGATGTACGTTCCGAGCTTTCCGAGGTGCCATCCGAGGTACATTCCGAGCTGTCCGAGGTGCACTCCGAGCTCTCCAATGAGTCGTCTGAGAATTCCGAGCTTTTCGAGGTGCTGTCCGAGCTTTCAAAGGAGCCGTCTGGGACTTCGGTGTTGCCTTCCGAGTTTTCCGAGGTGCCTTCCGAGCTTTCCGAGGTTCCTTCCATGCTTTCCTTGAATAAACATGGAATTTCAACTGGAATTTTTTTCTCTTTTATTTTCCGAGAAGCTCGGAAAGATTGTCCAAATACTCCGAGGTTTCAAAAGCTCGGAAAAAAATTCCAAGCTTTTCCGCCGAATTACTCGGAATTTGTACATGAATTTCGTGGCATGATATATATATATATACGATATTAAAAAAGAATCCAATGAGATGTTCTGAAGTTATTGCACGGAAATACATATAGGGTTTAACCACCAGGTGGGGTAACCTATTTACGGAAGTGATCTTAGTGCAATCCAAGGGGATAACGCATGGCATGGTATATACATACCAAATTTGAGAAGCTATTGCCTGGAAACGAATTTTAGACGAGCGAACAGATGGATGCACAGAACACACAGACGGACGGACGGACGGATGGACAATCGGAATCCAGTATACCCCCCTTCCCCTCATTTTCATAGAATAGCTATCATTTATCGGGGGAGAGGACACATTTTTTTTGCTGATGTGATACAAGTTATTGTTGTTGTACATGTAATACAAATTATTATTAAAAGGGTACGGACGGACGAACAGATGGACAGACCGACGGACAGATGGGGTGACAACAATACCCCTTAGCCCGAGGGGTAATAAACGAAAAGTACTAAAACGAAAGTTTCAGCATGTCTCGGATCAGCGTAGTGTGACAGGAATCTGCACACTGTTGTGTTCCTTGTGTTAGAATTGGAAAACTTTTGAGTCTCCGTAAAGTTAGGTACTCGAGATACTGGACGTCTCAAAGACGTGATGCTAATTTTCATATCGGCTGGAAAGATTTACGGACAGCACCAAATACACAAGGAATGTCGCACCAAAACTACAGGTATCGGATTTCATGGACTCGGTGTGCGAGGCCATAGCCGACGAAACGGCTACAGACACCCTCCGCCTCCACTGGTCACTGATCAATTGTTGGACAAACACCTTAAACACCTTACAACAGACTACGGATTCACAATCACAAAATGCAACGTCGGGATGTACTGATTAACTCGTACCTAATACAGTCCACTGAAGGCCAACCAACATCTGCAAAATGCACGTCACAATCACCACAGGGCGCACTCATTGCAGACTCATTCACTACATCGATAGCCTGAGTCCGTAAATCAGACACAATCCCCCTCAGTGTGTTGCCGTTCATCAGCAGGTTTTACATCTTCCACTCTTGGTGGTTCAGGAACAGGGATGTATCCTCCCCCTCCCTCCTCCCCGTCACCCCGGCTGCTGAATACACTCCATCAAAACGTGTAAAAAAGTACCTGAATAAATTGAAACTGACCGTGAAAGTAGCCACACCACCAGGATGCCCGACTACATCACAACTTTGGTGAGACTCTCACCTCCCTCCTCAACACGTATACCTCTCCTGCCTCTGAAAATGGAGTCAACGATGAGACGTCCATACCCACGATGGGGGGTATGGACTGGAGAACCAGTCTCCAGTGCAAACACTGGAGAACAATATGTCACATACTGGATAAACGTACGAAAAAAACGCATTTGATGTACAAATAAAATCAGCTGTGGATCGACAAACATCACTAGAAGCCAAAGTGGAAGAACCGGAGCAACAGATATAGTGTGCTGAAAAGGTGATCAGTGGCCTACATTCTCACAACAGGCAACCACAGAATGACATTTAACATGCGGATATAAAATGTACTAGGCAACCTTGTGAAAATATCCATTGGAACCACTGATGATTTTCCAATAATAGAGAAGAAAGGCAACTCCTTGTAGGGATGACAATTTCATTCTGTATATTTCGCTATTAGTTATAGCATCTTCAGCAGTGAACAAAGTTACAAACAGCTCTATACGTACAGTATATATACAAGGTATAATGTGATCTTAGCCAATACACATATATGAAAGGGTAAGCCAGTAATGTCAGTCAGATTGGACAGATATTAAAATGTCATTTTCAGAAAATTGTTGTAGACATTAAATGCTAAGAGATAGCAATATACAAATGTTGTGATTACAGGTGATACAATACACAATCTAATTGATGACAACAATACACAATGAATAAAGTATGGCGATATAGCGCGTATATATCTACATTGAATATTTCAACATGTCATGTTCAGATAAGGACTGTCATCTTAAGATAATATATAGGTATAATTCTCTTGGCAATCCACATTAGAATTGATGGGAATCTACAAATGTTGTAACTTGCATGGCAATATACAATTATGAAACGATACACAGTCTAATTTATGAAACTGGTTAATCTATTGTGTATTGTATCACCTGTAATCACATTTGTATATTGCTATCTCTTAACATTTAATGTCTACAACAATTTTCTGAAAATGACATTTTAATATCTGTCCAATCTGACTGACATTACTGGCTTACCCATTCATATATGTGTATTGGCTAAGATCACATTATACCTTTTATATATACTGTACGTATAGAGCTGTTTGTAACTTTGTTCACTGCTGAAGATGCTATAACTAATAGCGAAATATACAGAATGAAATTGTCATCCCTACTCGGAGTTGCTTTTCTTCTCTATTGTGAAATATGCCTTAGGAAAATGTCTTACATACAGTTAGTGACCAACAAACTTCTGCTAGTGATAGCGTCAAACAAACTTCTGTTAGTGATAGCGTCAGTAGTCGTACTCCAACGTCTTCTTTGGTCCGTGGCGGGGTGATACTAGAATACTTGCCTCCACGGATGACCGTATGGACCCTGCTAAGGATTCTGGGGCTCATAAAACTGAAACTTCTTCGGATTTTCTGTTCATCCACGGTTCAATTCTCAAAGCCCTAGATGAAGAGAAACTCAACAGGGAAGGTACAGCACAGGTAACATACAAAAGCGGTGCAAAATTCACAGACCTGACCACCATATTGAAAGATCTACACACTCAGAATCAAATTTCTATCCTAACACTTGTCGTACGGAGGAATACCAGTGGTAGCCGCATATACAATGAAATGAGGGATAATCTTTTTTTACCTGTATATGACGAGATTCTGCTGGTGGACGTATCGTCCCAGAGGTTCCCCCCCCCGTGCAGAACTGTTGGTCTTTTATATATGTTGGCATTGTGGGAAGTTGATGCTGGAAAGACATCGGCCTTACAGAATTTTGTGTTAAATGCCGTCATTTTCATCTGACGATGATACAGCTCACCAATCCACAGTGTACCAGTTGTCACAGCGAAACAGCTCAGCAATTACCAATATACGAGTTGTCAGAGCATTTCCATCATAGCTCTCTAGATTTGTATCTAATACCGCTTATGCCGGTGCTAGGGGCCGTGTGGTCATGTCATCCAACTCGTTCAAGTTGCCACATGAAAAGGTACAATAAAAGCGTACATATCACGAATCGTTAGATTCTTGGTATGTACTTCAGAATAGGTTATAGTCATGTGGCTCTGTCAGTATGTCGGCACCTCTTGACTGGGTCATCTCGGCAAAGTATATACTCCCCAAGTTAACTTCCTAAATGGAAAGATGTGCCGCCTAGGTGCGAATAGAGATGTGTTTTGGCATCTGACCAACGAATTTACCAATAGGGACGGCGTAGCAGTGATAAAATACTTTTCAGATCTTATACATCTCAGCTCAGCAGGAACTATTCAACTTTCACGCCAGATTTCTTTGATACAAAAGCTTCACCTCAGCACAAAGTTAGCATCTGCCCCGCAGTTTATCACTATGCACAAGTTCGTGGCCAACTTGAAGAGGAAGTGGGACACTCCATCTCGAGAGGATAGACCAGCTATGGTAGCATCCCAACCTGCTCAATGGAAGCAAATGGATGATAAGCCTTCTCCATTCCCCTAGCCCTCTACTCCGGATGCTACAGTGAATGAGGTTCGACCTCCCATTGATCATGTGAGGCGCTTTCCTTCAGCGAATAAGGTCCCATCCACTGACGAACACGCAAAGTTGACTGTGAATGACCAATCACCAGGCAACAAAGGACATTCTGTCTTATCGTATCTCTCCAGTATGGCTCATATGCACCATATCCCGGTACCACTGTCAGAACGGACACAATTGCGGAACAATATGAGCTATTACGGTAGCTTTCCCATTCTCTCGCCACCTGGTCGACAGCATTTTGAAACGTCCACATGGTATCCATCACAACTTCCAAATATGCGGTTTTTAGTGTTTTTACAACTATGGTTCATCTGTGGTGTTGGATGACTGCTTTACTAGCACATACTAATAATGTATGCAGCCTACTGTGAGAAAATTCACTTTTGCCGGGTCTTCTAATACGGATCTCATATCCTACGAAATCATGGACCATATTATCCAATTGAATCGTTAATTTCATTATGATAGCATCCCCGCATTAATAATATAAAACCACGAATTCCTTACTTCTGCATTTTATGTAGCCTATTGGAGTCATTACGTGTACAGGTATGTAATTGATACATTAGTTTCAGCTCATAGTTTCAATTGACTTGTGATATAATATCGTGAATTAGAGTGTAAATTGATCCATTAATTACATGAACTCAAATTCATAAGATGCTGTTATAGGTAGAGTAGTTACCATTGCTCATGATATATTTTCTATGGGTAATTTCAGTGAACTCCAATTGCATTAATGATGTTTTGTAAAGATTTCATAGAATAACTTTGTCTCTGTCCTTTTGAAATGTTAATGGATTACCAATAATGTTTGCTGATAAATTCGAGTTTATAAATACTCTAGTATATCAATATCTAGTCATGATATTATTTGCATTGCAGAGTTCCACATGGTATAGTTGATATAAAGCCACTCCAATGCCTAGACAAAGATCTAGCAAAGAATCTGATTCTCCCATAAGTGGTGGAATCGTTCTCTATCATACAATTGTTTTCAACTCGAGGTATTTATTGATGTATCGTTTATATTCTACCGTACAACTCTCCCATGTGGAAAAGAAAAAAGGCACATGATTTTGAAGATTATGAAGGCGATATCACCAACTATGCTGCTCAGAGTGACATTCTGGGCGGAGATTTCAATGCAAGTGTTGGTGCTCTTATTGACCAACCAGAGTAGTATACAAAGAGTCTTTCAGCGGTTTAGCGCATCACTGCGCATGCGCAGAACTTGGTTTGACGTCATAAGTGTGGATGTGCGCATGCGTGAGTGATGTGTGGTGGGAGGTGTGTACAAGATGGCGGCCTGTTGTGGTGGTGTGGTGGGAGGTGGGTACATGGTGGTGGGAGGTGTTTATCCGCCATTTTGTACCCACCTCCCACACCCATTTGGCGGGTGGTGGGAGGTAGGGTTCGCCATTTTGTACCCACCTCCCACCACACTACCCTTCATCAATTGACGTGGTGGGAGGTGGATACAAGATGGCGGCTTGGTTTTAGGGGGGTGGGAGGTGTTTATCCGCCATTTTGTACCCACCTTCCACCACCATCATTTTACGTATAAAAGGAGTCGATTTTTAGGGAAAGGGGTGTATTCAATTTGACTTACCTGACCTGCCTGCCTGTCTCCCTGCCTGCCTGCCTGCCTGCTTGCCTATCCGCTTGTATGAGACGAAAAGCATGAGACGTGGAGAAGATTTTCCAGACGATCCAGCAGCACCTCCGGTTGAAGTCTTGCCTGAAGACGAGCGTGTGAGGGCCATTTATCAACGTCACTGGGCTACCATACGCCATTGTTATCACCGTGACCGTCGTCTTTTGGATTTGTACAATTTTCGCTTGCAGGACCTCACGTATCTTCCTACTTACGCCGAGAACATTTTCCAAGATCAGGGTACTGCCTTCAAATTGAATGTGACATTTGGGTATATCTTACGGCACAAAAACACGGACCAACTGCGGTATTTTTATCCGAGTAATAATTCGTATGTGTTTGACCAGCCATTCACGATCACAGATGCTATTTCTCTGGAGCCACTCATCGACCAATTGACTACGTTGGATCCATTGGAATGGGCCCGGTTGCAACGCCCCAATACCCAATGGTTGGTGGAAATGGTGACTAACGTCACATTTTTCATCACGAAAATGCGAGATCACCCGATCGGTGCTCCTGTACTACTTCCCCCGTGGTTGTTTCATCGAAAAGGCCTGTATGCATTAACAGGAGGGCGAAAGGGTCCCTACAAAGACCGGAAATGTCTGTTTCGATGTTTGGCTGTGCATCTGGACGAGTGTGACCCCAGGACTTGTGACACAGTGGCCGATGGCTATTGGGAACAGTATTTAGAGCAGCAAGACGTGGATAAGCGGCACTTCCGTGGAGTTCCCTTTAAGAATTTGGATGACGTGGAAAGACTGTTCGATATTAATATCTTTGTTTATCGACTCCGATGCGAGGAGGAGGATACATTTGTGGCTGAATTGGTTCGGCGATCAACAGAACGGTATGCTGCTACGATGAAAGTCAATGTGTTCGATGACAATGGCGTGAGTCATTTTTCCCTCATTTACAATATGAGCCAGTACGCTCAGTCTTTCAGTTGTGCCCAATGCCATCGTGTGTTTAAAAAGTCTTACAACTTACATCGCCACGAGAAAACCTGTGACAACAGTGTCAAGCGAGTATATCCGGGTGGAGTGTATCATAATGCACCTACTATTTTCCAGGAACTGGCCGATGAGGGTGTGATGATACCGGAGGAGGACCGTTATTTTCCCTTCCGGGCATGCTATGATTTTGAGGCCCTGTTAGAGCCCATGGACCTATTTTCGGCTAAAACACAGTGGACGCAGCGCCATATCCCCCTCAGTGTCAGTATTTCAACCAACGTGCCCGGCTATGACGCTGCTCCAGTGTGTTTCGTGTCCACGGGAGAATCCCATGAGTTGATCACCCGTATGATGGAGTATTTAGAGGAAGTCAGTGCGGCCAGTACGGAATTGTTGGTGGCCAAGTTCGAGGACGTACTGACCCAGCTGGACGACCGCATTCCTGAACCCGGTGTAGCGTTCAGCGATGATGAAGAGTCCGAGTCCGAGTCGGAGCCGGAATCCCAGTCGCAGCCTCTGCAGTCGCAGGATGTCCCTTTACCGAAACCGTATGCGGCGAAATTGAAGTTACGGTTCCTACAATACCTAGGTCAGTTACCGGTGCTCGGCTTCAATTCGGGGCGATACGACTTGAACATGGTGAAGGAATTTCTCTACCCTTACTTGGCGCAGTCCGATACCCTCAAGTCGGTGATCAAGAAGATCAACAACCACATGGCCCTCACTACCACATCACTGCATTTTCTCGATGTACGGAACTATTTAGCTCCTAATTGTAGCTATGACCAGTGGGTCAAGGCCTATGACTGTGCACAAACCAAAGGTTACTTTCATTACACCTATATGACGAGCCTGGACCGCTTAGAAGACACCCAGTTGCCACCCCGGGAAGCGTTTTACAATGACCTGAAAGGGGAAGCTCTGCCGGAGGCCACCTACATCGAACTCCAACAAGTGTGGAACGATGAACATATGCAGACGTTGCGAGATTTCCTGGTGTGGTATAACAACCTAGATGTGGTTCCCTTTCTCGAAGCGACCGAGAAAATGGTGCAACTCTTTCGTCGCCAAATGCATGTGGACATATTCAAGGAGTGCTTGAGTTTACCCGGTCTGGCGCTTCGCCATCTTTTTCAAGAGTGTCCTACGTACTTTTCACTCATACAACGAAAAGATGCAGACATGCACGATTGTTTGAAGCAGAACATTGTGGGTGGACCTAGCCTTATTTTTCACCGCTACCATGAGAAGGATGTGACTACTCTCCCCAGTGGGAAACCGTGTGCCAAAATCATTGGGTTTGACGCGAATGCCTTGTACTTGTGGTCGCTCGCCCAACCCATGCCCAGCGGTCATTATACGCGTTGGTTGGCAAAAGGTCGGCATTTTACACCGCAACGGACACCTTACAAACATCTCGCCGACCAGTGGTTGGACTGGGAAGCCTATCGACGGGGAATTTATATTCGTCACCAGACCAACGCCACAGAGAAGCGGATAGGAGATCGCCGACTCCCCGTCGATGGGTTTGCCCTTGTACAAGGAACACCGACCGTTTTCCAGTTTTATGGCTGTTACTGGCACGGCCACGAATGTCATTTCAGCGCTGGACGCTTCAATGAGCGACGTGGAAAAACACCGCAAGAATTACGGGAAGAAGTAGTGGCCAACGGAAATTATGTGAAAGAGCGAGGATACCCTCTGATTGAGATGTGGGAGTGTGAATTTCACACGATGTGCCAGGCCCTGCCCCATTTACAACGGTTCCTAAAAGAACGTGAGTACCCCTTGAGTCGTCGGCGACTGCTGAGTCTGCCCCAGATGTTGGACGCCATTCGTTCGGGACAGCTCTACGGCTTTGTAGAATGCGATTTGCATGTTCCCGACACTCTCAAGCCCCTCTTCGCCCAGTGTCCGCCTATCTTCAAGAACACGCTGGTGGGTCGGGCTGACATTGGAGAGACCATGGGCGCCTATGCGGAGCAACACGAGTGTTTGCCTAAACCTCGCCGCATGTTGATTGGAAGTATGTGGGCCGAGAAAATCTTGCTGGGTACCCCCTTACTGCAGTGGTACATGAACCACGGTTTGGAAATTACTCAAATATATCAAGTGATACAGTACGTACCTGAGGCTTGTTTTGCGGAGAATGCTGACCTCGTGACGAAGGCCCGTCGTCAAGGTGATGAATACCCGAGTCAGGCCATCATCGCTGAATCTTGGAAGCTCACTGGCAATGGTTATTACGGAAAAACGGTAACGAACCAGGATAAGCACGTCAACGTGAACATTTGTACTACTGTCCAAGCCCGCAAAAAAGTGAATTCTCCTCTGTTTCGGTCCGTGGAGGTGATCGATGACGACACCTATGAAGTCACTTCAGCCAAGAAGACTATCCGGTACAATTTACCCCTGCAGATTGGATGTATGGTCTATCAGGTGGCCAAGCTGAGGATGCTGGAATTCATATATGATTTTATGGGTGTGTATTTTAATCCATCAGACTGGCAACTCATGGAAATGGACACCGATTCGGCCTACATGGCCGTTTCCAACCCGGACTGGGAGTCACTCGTCAAACCCGAGTTACGGGCACAATATGAGGCGGAACGGGACCAGTGGCTACCCCGACGCGATCACTACACCTACGACAAGCGGACACCCGGGCTCTTCAAGCTGGAGTGGAGCGGGGATGCTATGATTGCGCTCTCCTCTAAGACCTACTACTGTTACGGAGGAGATGGAGGAGAGGAAAATAAATTTAGTTGTAAAGGGGTGAGCCGGCGCGATCCCAACATCGACAAAGCTCTCTACCTGGGCGTGTTGCAAAGCCAGGCCAGTGCGAGTGGCACTAACCGAGGATTCCGGGTCGTCGACCACCAGATGCGCACCTATATCCAGCAACGAGACGCCTTTACTTTCTTTTATCCCAAACGAAAAGTATTGGCCGACGGTGTGAGCACCACTTACTTGGACTTTTACAAATGTAAAAGTCAGGATGGCCGAGTGGTCTAAGGCGCCTGTGTGTAAATGCAGGTCGGCAAATGCTGTCGTAGGTTCGAATCCTACTCCTGGCAGAACTTTTTTTTTTTTTTTTGTACCTTAACCCCTACTATTTGTACCCTGTATTCTATTTGTATATATAGTCTAATCCTTTCTTGTTGACTTAAATAAAAAAAAAAGAGAAAAGTCAAAACCCATCATTGTGTTTTTTCATCTTTTATTCAACAGAACGTCAGAACAACAACGTCATAACAATAATAAACAAGGGGTCTGCGCGCACGCGCAGTACATTTTTTTAAGTTAACCAGAGAAATGGTGCATGCACATTAAAACGAGAGGCCGTCCAGTCATAGACGAGGACATCACGGTCTTCGGCTTGACAATAATCATCAAACATATGTACAATGGTAGGCATAGAATGTCCTCTACTCCGGTGAGTGAGATAAAACACACAGTACTGTCCGCACACACTACTCAAGGGGCCTTGTAATCTTTGCGTATTCCAACGCCACATTGTAGTAGAGACGTCCATGAATTTCTCCAAATCGGCATGTAGGGGTGCAAGTCCGTAGGAATCAAAGTATTCACCTTGGCCTTGGGTGTCCACGTACACAGCTATCCAATGTTCACCGGGTCGACTCCTCGTGTCTGTATTCAGGATGTAGGCTGCGGGGGTGGTAGAGTGGGTGGGAAACACATTGCGTGGAAACACACCTCGAAAGGGGATCTTGGGATCTCGCTGGAGTATGCTCATCAGTTGCTCTGTATCCATGTTAGGTGGAGAAGTCACACAGCACGTTTCTTTGCTCATCCACGCTGATGACGTTATCAAACTCGGCGTAGCAAATCACGTTAATGGTGTAGGCTAGAGGGGTGGAGAAACGCAGTTCCAACCGTAGGTTTCCTTTCTTCAGCAAAGCCAGTTGATGATCGTGTTCCAAGGTGGGGGTGAGGTCAAAGGCGAACAATGTGTACCCACGGCTAAAGTCTTGTCGACTGATGGTATTGCCTTCGTCCTGGTTGTTTTGTCCTGTGGCTGTAAACAGGTTCAGGTAGGTCCGCACATAGTTTGCGTTAGTAAAGTCCGGTTGTAATGGCCGGGCTGGAATTTGATGGCCGGCCACGTGCAGTGCCACAAAGTTGATGTTGAAATGATCAAATTTGAACGGATTCTCAGCCCAATTTCCATTGAATCCGGTGTTGGACACACACGCCAGGGTAAGACGTTTAGGCAGATCCCCTAGAAATAAATTTTCTCTGTTGGCCATCATCGTACCTGTTGGCACAGAGAACACCTTGGTCTGTACGCGTCGGATGGGGTACAGGGCTTTTTTTTTCGATAAGGCTTGCATGTGACTCAGCAACACACCCTGTTGCAAATCTACCGTACGGACAAACAGGGCTGCATCTTCAATGACGATGTTGTAATCGAAAGCCCCCGGTCCACTGGCCATTAAGGCGAACATAGGTGAGGAACGGATCAACTTGATCTTGATGGATACACCGTTCATCATGTAGCGGTCTTGCAGGAACAGATCGGCGTGCAGTCGTCCCATCATATCGACGGACTTGCTTTCGGCTGCCATTCTTTTGCGTAAGGCGTACCCATTATTGGTACCGAGTAGGTTGTTCTGGTTTCCGGGCGTATCCCTGAAGTACATCGCAGCTTGTAAGTGTGATTGTTTGGCATCAGTGCCGTACGACAACAGCGTCTCCATGTAGGCTCTGTACGGGTACGTATTGGTAGACGTACTGATGAGTCTATCGTTCAGACTTATATCTACCTGTTGGAACAAGGAGTGCAGCCAAAGATTCACCGGGCCTACTTGCGCATCTTGCGCTATGTTTGTCCCGTCCTTGTTCGTTATTTTGGCTTTCACGTACAAGTAGGTGTGGGCTAAATCCAGGTCGGCCGTATCTTTGTTTTCAATGGTAAATTCCACGGGACCCATCCCCGTCAGGCTAGCCAGGGGTCGATGTTCTACCCAACGTCCTTCGGCTACACTGGTTTGGGTGGGTGGAATAGTCCACAAATCCAATTCACTGTTGGTAGACGGACATGACTCGGAATGAATGAATGCCATTATGCGAAGATGTCTCTCCTACTACTACTTCTCTTCTTCTTTTTCTTCTGGGGCTTAGTCCTTCTCCTCCTGCTCTGGGGTGTGCGTCGTCGGTGTGTTGGACGTTGAATGAATGGGGGGAGTGTCGGTCTTTGTCTTTTAAGGGCTTTGGCGATCAACACACTCCCGGCTTCTTTAGCTCGGCGTTTGAAGGCTTGTCGGGGTGCTGTGCCTTCCATCACATCACCGGCCACGCGCAATCCACTGCGTACCGCTTGTTTCCCTACCGCTTTCACACCCCGTGTCACCATGGGTAAAACTGTTTTCACAATGCTGCCCAGTATGTTCCCCAATCCGTGACCTCGTTGCATGCGTGCCCCGCTAAACATGGGCAAGCTTCCTCCCGTTTGTTTCTTGTAGTAGTCGGCATAGCTGGGCGTATGGCACTGGTAAGGCACGTACATTATACGAAGTGAGGAGAGCGAGTTTGTCGGAAAGCAAGTGTCAGCACCACTTTTCCTCGTTCGAATGGGATCGGACGTCCCGTGTCATCTCTTATATCCACCGTGATCGTGTTGATATCGGTATGTCGTACGGGCAGGTACATGATATTGTTGAAACTCTCGGTGGCTTGATCGCCATACGTCTTGCTAATGGGCACCACCCGTAACAGAGGTGTGTTCACATCACCCACAATATGGCTGTCCACGGCATCCGAGTAGACGTACAGTCCGTACATACCTACTTTCATATCCATCAAATGGGTCCCGTTGACAATGGTGGATCCCTTGAGGACGCTGTAAGGCATCCTTAACATTTGCTGTAGTGTAGGACTGAGTTTCAGATTCACGTTATCGGACAGTATGATAGAGCTCTTGTCGTTGTGTACGTTGACACCGAAGACCACGTTTCTCTTGAAGCGCAAGACCATCAGGCGTGTTGCACTACCCGTGCTCTCCTGTAGGGCCTTGTACTCCATCAAGTCCGTCAGACCCTGTATGAACTTCTGCGGCGTATCGTA
>JAVTVY010009120.1:0-46033 GCA_036873755.1 Hanleya hanleyi
CAGCAGGTGGATGAACTTGTCTTCACCATCCTTGGATATATTTTCAACTAATGTTTCGAGGGAGGCGTTGAGAAATTGTAGAGAATCCAGAAATCTCAAATTGCCTAGAGAGAAAGAAATATACTTCTGAAAATTGTTCGGAATACAGGAGATATTTCGGGTCTTGTATTTCCCCAGGATGTTACAAATAAGATGACAATCGTAGCCTCGTGTGTTGTGTAAAATAACGGGAATGAAAAACTGACGCTTCTCTTGTCGGGTAGATCTTCTGAAACGGTACTGTAAATTACACTGATTGTGAGCAGGCCCTCGATATCTCCCAGATAAGTGGCAATGATCGCGCACTCGATCGTTTGAAGTTCTTTCTCGCAAATATGACAATGCGTAGCTTGTGTGAAGGAATGTTGTTCCTCTCGAGTGAGCTCCATGGGGATGACGGATTCCAAGATGTTGCATATGCGATCATCTTCTTCTATGAGACGATCCAAAAATGTTTCCACCACATTGGGACCACGGTAGACAACTGCAGGTGTACTGTATGCCGGTAAGCTGCTAACCACCGTATAACAAAATCCTGATGGTTCGTGTTGTTCGTATTTCGTGGTGAACCCGGACTGAGAGTGTATTTTGCGCGTGAAACACTCGAAATCAGCAAAGATGGCAAAGGGCACGCGGAGTTGCTTCTTGATATTTTTGAATGATAACCATTGTTCTTCCGGTGTTTCTGGGAGTTTGATCCGTTGGGGTCCATGAGGAGAACAGTGAGGGAGATGATCATCCAGCACGCGTTGGGAAGAAAATGCGTGCAGGCAATAGTTGCAATAGAATTGTTTACCATCGTGTTTTGTACGATTGGCCAACAGACGACTCATGTTCTTAATCAGGCAAAAGTGTCTTTTATCTTCCTTGGTGATGAGAAGCAGATTCACATGGGTGTCAAACCGATGTTGCGTGATATGTAAGGGAAAAACTTCTCTTTCATAGCCGAATACGTTGATGGAAATGGAGTTGAGAGATTCGAACTTGCCGACCTGGGATAGTGACATGGGAAAAGTAAGACCCTCAACATTCAATTCGTCCATGTAAGCTGTATAACGCTCAGGGCGATTGGTGTTCTTTTCTACTGGATGGAGGGCTGCCAAAATAGACCATAAAAAACAGAGAGAATCCGTATTCTCCACGTTGACTAGAGCTTTCTTGTCAACTAGAGGTTTAGGTGTGGGAATATAGCTACTTCCATCAAAAGGAACGTACTGAGCCATATGGATGTCGAGATGTAGTATTTCATCTATGAGCCAGGAGCTGCCCTCATGTTGATAATCCTGGAAACTATGGTGAATTTTCTGTAGGGCCTCGGCTAGTTGAGATTCTAGTTGCGATAGGTTAGTAATGATAGCATTGGGACATCGGAAGGTGGGTTCGGAGTAGATAGGATCGCCATCGCTGTTCGATCGTACCATACGGATTTGTAAAGAAAGGTACCATTTGATGCCTCTGTGTTTAGCGAGGTCTACGGTGATGATCTTACGAAGCTTTGGTTCTGTGTTCTTAAAAAAGAGTAACACATCCACATTATCATCGAATGAAGGAGGAATGGAATGCGTGTGTACGGTACCTTCCAGCGCGGATGTGTCTGGCCTGGCTCCACCCACTTGTTTTCTATGGCAACTGTCACAGTGTTGTGAATGAGAGTTGAAATATTTCTCGGGTAGTTGTCGATGACAGGCAGTACATTCTCTCCCTTGAGTCGAACATTCGTGGCAGAATGGTTTTCCGGTGAGAAGCGGTTTGATGATTCCGCAAAAGTTACATTTAGACTGATGTGGTGCTAGGTCTGTTCTCATCCGCTTGACTCTGCTATGATGTGCGCCATAAACAAGCCTTTTCCTCGTATGGGCTCGCTGATGAGTTAACAGTTTATCCATGCGGGTGAAGGATTTTCGACATGTGGAACATGTGATGGGATGACTGGTGTGACTGCGTCGATGGCGAAGCATATTTCCTCGATTCGTGAACGTTTGAGAGCAAACTTCACATTGAATATGAGATATCGTAGGCACGGAGCGACTGATAGTATCGGCGAGTAGTTGTATTCTGCGTAAGTTGACAGCAACGTCGTTATAGGCGCCCCGCTCTATTGCTCAAGCATTTAAGGCATTTACGTCCGAGAAGGAGTCGATTTTAGAGTATTCCATGTTGAATGAAGAAAAAATATGATGGGTGATCGCTTTTATAGCATACGGTGATGGATGACTAAAAATAAGCTGCGCTCTGATTGGTGACTATTTTTAGACAATAGAAGAGCTATCCACTGATTGGTGGCTATTTTTAGAGCTGCCCACTGATTGGTGACTATTTTTAGAGCTGCCCTCTGATTGGTCGATATATTTAGACAATAGAAGAGCTATCCTCTGATTGGTCGATATAATTAGATAATAGAAGAGCTGTCCTCTGATTGGTGGATATTTTAAGACAATAGAAGAGCTGCGCTCTGATTGGTGGATATTTTTAGACAATAGAAGAGCTGCGTTTACTCAGTATATACTGAGTTAATCAATATGCATTCGCATTTACTCAGGTATTCAATATAAACTCATACACATTTACTCAGTATATATTCAGCTGTCCTCTGATTGGTGGATATTTTTAGACAATAGAAGAGCTACGCTCTGATTGGTGGCTAATCAATCACACACACACACATTGATTCGCTGTATCGTTTAGACAAGGACTGTCTCAATGACTCACTGATTCAGTCTTTCATTCATTCAATCTTCCACGAAATCATAATATGCATTCGCATTTACTCAGGTATTCAATATAAACTCATACACATTTACTCAGTATATATTCAGCTGTCCTCTGATTGGTGGATATTTTTTAGACAATAGAAGAGCTACGCTCTGATTGGTGGCTAAGCAATCACACACACACACATTGATTCGATGTATCGTTTAGACAAGGACTGTCTCAATGACTCACTGATTCAATCTTTCATTCATTCAATCTTCCACGAAATCTTTGATTCAGAGAATCAATCAATGAATTAAACAATGATACACCCGTTTAGATAATCTCTGTCTCAATGACTCACTAATTCATTCATTCATTTAATCAATCAGTGAATGCATTCAATGACTCATTCATTCAATCTTTCACAAATCACTGATTCAAAGAACCATTCAATGAATCAGACAATCTCTGTCTCACTGGTTCAAAGAATCATTCAATGAATTAGACAATCATACATCCGTTTAGACAATCTCTGTCTCACTGATTCTAAGATTCATTCAATGATTTACACAATCATGCATCCGCATAATGACTGATTCAATCACAACATCATTTATAAAATGATTGATACAATCACAAATCACTGATAAAAAACATTCAATGATTTACACACAGACATATATGGAACAGATTGAGACTAATAGAGTATCAAATACACAGAACTTCTGAGAAAAATGATATTTACCCTAGGATGTGGTCATGTATGGGAAAATCAAGGTTGTATAGTCTCAAAGTCGTTATTAAGGCATTAAAAGAAGGTGCCCACTTCCTACTGGAGTGCACAAGATTTCATTCGGAGTGACTGTCATTGTTTAATTCAACAAGACCTATATTCCTACTTGATAATTTTAATACTAAGATTGGCGATTTAAAGCTTATTGTGACCTGCCCTGTGTCAACTACGATAAACACAGTGGCTGAATATAATCACAAATGTGAAGCTATGAATAAACCAGTGAAATACTTAATCATTTTGCTAATTTCTCCTGGAGGTCTGTCAGGAGTTTAAGTTAATAGAAATCTGTATAAAGGCTAATCTAAAAAGCACATTTTCCCCTCCAAATAGGCTGCCAAGACCGTCTAATACATTAAGATTTCTATTGAGTAAATATGGCCTAGAGCAGGCTGAAAAGGAGCTCTGGCACGCGTTGACACACAACAATAAAAATTGTACAAATGGCTCACGCGTGCAGAAAGCGTGTAAAGAAAAAGCGTCCACAAAAGGCGGTGTTTATCCTATTATTATACCTTATAATATATTGATGTGTAGTTGACCGTGGGTATATGAAAGAAACGTTTGTATCTAATCACTTCTTGGGGGAGAAGTGATGGTTAAGCGATACGCGTGTGTGTTTTTATAAGCGATGAGTAATTATCACTATGACAAGTGTCTACATGTCGAGAAATAATACAGGGGAATTAACAATAGTATGACTCATGGATCTTTGTTTAATGTCTATTGCGCTGCATAGACGTGTCTGTACTTGTCGAGAACTACAGACAAAGGGTTTTGTTACGATGAACATTGAATTTAAATGTTTGTTTTATACAAGGATACGATCGGAAAGTCCTAATGATGGGATGTGTTATAAAGCTAGTCAAATTCATTCTATGGTTGATCCTGCAAGGAACTTTCGTCATCTCCCGGTGATACTGAATGAGTGAAATCAATGTATCTCTATTTGTTACACTATGTATACGTATTTTGATGAATACTAATTAATACTAATTTCTTTGCGATATCATAATTTAGTAAATTGATTTTCTATCGGACTCAATAAACAACATGACGTTAGTCATTTTTGGTGGATATTCGAATGCCAAAAAAAAAAAAAAAAAAAATTAAATAAATAAATAAATAAATAAATAAAACAAAAAACATATGTGCTTAATAGAAGTTTCCCTTTCGAAAATAATGGTTGGCCCTGAAAAGGGACTTTGGAATTCCTACATGGAATTAAATGAAGACGTTGTAGAAACGATGAATTTGTTGCCGGCAAACTGGGCAGGGCACTGGCGTGTGGATGCATCTACAGTCGGGACATCTAACGTTGATGAGCATCCTATGGAAACACGTCGCACAGGTGCAGATGTGGCAGCACGGGGCGAGCATTAACTTTACACGTCTATCCATACATATGACGCAAACTCCCCATTCCTTTGTTTTGTCTTCTTCTGCGATAGGTCGTTCATTTGCACTGCTCCGCCTTAAATTGTTGAAGATTTGGGCCATCCTTAATCTTCTGAGTCGCCTTGCTCCTCTCTCTGCCATCGTGGAATGGAAGTGTTGAGATGTGGTAAATGTCTACGATATTTATAGAATGCGCGCGGACTTTGTAGAAAGCATGTGTTAGAAACCGATGAACAGCGATTTTAAGATGTGTTAGTTTCCAACTTAAACATGTATTAAATGTGATAAATATAGCTAATTTTGAGTCTAAACGTATTTTTCTGCCATGAAAACCTTTAGAAGTATTAACAAATTTCATATATTTCTATAGCTTGAAACATATAGTTTACTAACATATATTAAAAATATTATTACCACTAATCATTTAACAGTAATTTGTAGAAAACATAGAATAACGTCAATATGATATCTAGCGCCATAATATTAATGAAACAGCTGGACTCGCCTATGTCCACTGACCGGATAAAAGCTTTGATGCATCGGTTTGAGGTCACAATGTTATTGTCCCCCTAGAGTTAATTGTTAATGCAAGGTGGGTTGTGGCGCGCCCGCCCTCCTGAAAATTGACAGCTGTAACGCGCTGTAAGATTTTTTTCCGTAAATATTATCCATTTGTGTTTGGTTTAAACGTATTTATATATTAAGTGTATCAAAAATTTATCATTTACCTTTAAAACATTTGAACAATGAATTTTATTTCAGTATAACTGAAATTATAATAAGATTGATAAACTAATAGTAATTCGTAACAAATATAATGTCTAAGAAGCATAAAAACATGTATTATCGAATACAGATATCTACTAAGTGTTATATTATTTTATATGAATTTTAAGAATTCTATGTCAAACACACGTGTCTATACTTGTCGAGAACTAAAGACAAAGGCATAGGTATACTAAGAATAGAACAGGGGTTTTTCCAATAGCAAATACAAATTTATCCAAGTTTGCTATTGATAATGATGTAGAGCATGACTCATGACTCTTTGTCGAGAATTAAAGATAAAGGACCAGGTGTATTCACAATACTGTGGGCAAATGACTCATACATGTTGTTCTTTGTGGGAGTCTGTATAGATGCAAGTCTGTACATGTTGAGAATATGCGATCATACTTCCTTACAGTTTATCATCTACACAACTGCAAACACCATATAAACTCAAGTAATAAAATATGTTTCTTCATTCAAACTAAAGTCAAACTTATCAACAACAATTACTTTATGATGATAATCATATGGTCGGTTCATTAGAATTAATCATGTGAAGCGACAAAATCGTCTGACGCATTTGTTAACTCATATTTCGTGTGTAAACACAGGAAAGTATAATTTTCTTGTGATTTTAACAAATTTATATTGTAATATAAATTAAATATAACTTTCTTGTGTATTTATGCAACAAAGTGTATACGTATCTTTTGTTACTTTTAGGGCTTTCATTGCTGCTTTAAGTGATTGTGTTTGTATATACAAACCTACTGTGTTAAAATAACAGCGGGTAACATTCCCAGTACTCAAAGCTAGCATAACAGGGGTGTTAATTATAATAACTGTTCCAACATTTCATAAACAATTAAGTGTTAACCTATGTTTCCGGTCAGTGGCTTTACTCGAAAACCAAAGCAGTATATATATATAAGAACAAATTAAACCCTGACCATCATTCTCTTGATATTACTGCGAAAATGTGTCAACTACTGTTTGTTCTTATTCTAGCGACAATTGCCTATGCAGATAATCTGCACAAATGTCGAAATTCGAGGACATCCATCAGATGTGATCGCGTTGTTTTCTTAAACGGAGTTGTATCTTCAACTCAGGAATACTCAGACGTGGTAGAATTAAGTTTGATATCGTCAAAGAATGTACTACACCTTCACCTGGACGAAGCTCATTTTCCGAAGCTGAAAACAATATTAACACCGACAGACAGCCCAGTTTCATGCGAGGATGTGAAGACATGGAAAACACCACCAGCTGTTAACGGTGTTCTTTGTCATACTGTCATATCCACATTCTTACCAACACTACCAACAACAACAATATCACCACAAACAACAACTTCGATGTCGACTGATGCATCAAGTGAAACCATGACCTCAACATCTATCGACTGTCAATCTACAACAACACCATCCTCTCTTCCTTCGATTACATCTACCGAGACAGCTCAGACGACCGAGACAGTATCCACAACGAAAGAACCTACAACCATACCTAGCTCACCACCACCGTTTGATTATAATAACACCTGCGACTGCGTCGTTGAGCGAAGAGAAAGTGAGATATTAATTAAGATAAATCATGTCATATTGATTTTGATTCTAACAATTAACATATGCTTAACTCAAGCAAAAAGTGTATTAATCAGTTTCAATATTGAACGACACGTGGTGGAAATGAAATCTAAATGACAAACGTTGTGGAAGATTATACTGAAGCTGTTATATTTCCTCATTCTTGCTCAGATGATGAAACTTATCAGAATAATGGTATAGAAGAAGGTATATACTTTTGACTAAAACATCGTTTCTTTTTTATTTATTTTTTAGTTTCCAACTATCGCATCATTATTGGGGTTATGTCGTGTGTGATGACGTTACTGGTGCTGGTTGTAGGCGTGCTACTAAAAAAAATACTGACAACGGTAAACAGAACATCAACAAGTGTTGGTATACGCGATATAGAGTTATCGGAACTTGACGACCCGTGGGGAGAACAAGAAAGTATAGCCCAACAAACTGAAGTGTACGAACTGCGGAGTCGGTCCGTGCCAAAAACTCTGCGACTGTGAACATTGTGAAAATGTTGTTTGTGGATAAGTTGTGCTGAACTCTGCTTCACCATCATAATTACATACATACAAAGATCTACACAACTACAGACATCAAATAAACATCAGTAATAAAAGTATCTATTAACATCCACTTTAAAGCTGTGATTGTGTTTTATTTTTTTTTTTTTTTGAAGCAATAGATAATAAGTATATACTATGTATCACCGGGTCGCCACGCAGCGCGCGCGTGTTATCCGGACGCGCGCGCGGATTATCCGCGATTGTGTGCGCGGGTCAAAGGTCACATCCAGGTCAAAAGGTCACACTTCCGACCCTTAGGGATTTCCCAATGATGTCATGATCTAAAAATAGAACTGAGGTGATACCACATATAAAAATGAATATTATTACTTATAAGTAACAAAACATATTATGCAGAAAATTAGGGATTATTACATCTTAAGTAACAAAAACACTATTTTGGGTATTATTACATAAATACATTGAGTCAGTACTGTCTATTTAACCACTACTTCTATCGCATAACTAAAACTATTTACAACTGTCCAGCATTAGTGGGCCAGCCAAAGCTCAAGAATTTGTTTTACCGGCATTGTTTAGTGATTTTTCAGTAATTTTTAGGTTCACAAAAGGTTAATAGTGTTATACCATATAAAAGATGGTAGAGATAAATGATTAAATCCTCACATCATGTACCGTATATGCCACTAATTACTAAGACGAAATGCCGCTAAAAACATATGACTCCTACATGTATGTCCTGGACTTTTCGTGATATCAGCGAAAATAAAATACTGTTAATATTATTTGATTGTTCAGACTTCCATTCATCAAAATTTGAAAGAAAATGGACTAGAATAGAAAATACCCTGCGTGTCCATTCCATGGGAATGTCCAAATCCTCGCCCAGTCAAGAAGTTACCGAAACGCAATGCATATAATTACAAGTCCTTGGTAGTGAAAGTGCCCAAATACACGCTGTCGGTTTTCATTGTTCACAAACTCATTGGCAATTTCGATCAGGTTGATGGAGTCTGTGAGATTCTTGACGATGAATATTTAAAAAATGTTGGGAAAACAGGCAACACAAATAGAGTTTACACTGGCGAGGATTTCTTGTTTTATTGCTCGGAAATACGCTAGAACGCCTCTCCGGCCATCTAAGACCCCTGGAACCTCGCCTTATTGTCCTGTGATAGTAGCCCCCCCCCCCAATCATGAATTGCTTCCGCCGTGCCTGGGTGGGGGTGGGAGGTGACTTTAAGGTGAAGTGTCGAAATATGGGATTATGGCGTCCGTCGCCTTATTTTGTGATAACGAAGTATGAACACATGTTGGACACTAAAATGGTTTATTTTCCTCAACGAGTACACTTGTACTGCATATGTCTTTACTGGCGGTAAAGGTTACATTCAGTTTCAATGGCGCGAGCTAGAATTGATTTGGCGCCTGAATTGTCTGCGTTCTTCCTTTATCGAAAGCAAACTGTAAGAGCCAGTAGGATGCATGGTGGTACGTTATCCTTTCTGTTTATTTGATGAAGTAATTGTGTTTAAGTAATCGAATCATTGAGTAATAGTAATTCGTAACTTCTTAACTGTAACGATTTCGATATACTGTGTAAACTGTCATGAAAGGCTCAATTTCCGACTGATTACTCGTATTTAATGTATTTCAGTTTTTAGGAGCCTACGAAGAGTATCATGCACTAGTATTCGATCTCGAAGGACACGGACTGACGGAGCCTGTGTGTATGGTTCAATGATACTGCCCTATGTGAAGAGAAGATCCGAATCTACCTGCGATGCATGTTTACGAATAAAGGCTTCTGTATTTCAAAGAGCACAAATGACTCATACTAGACCCAGGTGCCTGTCCACTCTGCTGATGCCGAGATAACAGGCACAGAGCGAGCCTATCGCCAGCGTCGATATAAACATGCAATTTTTCGAACCTACCTGCAAGCACATCCACTAAACCAGCCTGTATGTTAGGTCTGGGTCCTAAACAATGATATTATGCAGTAATTCCGTGACTATGGACTCTCTACTATTTATTTCGAGCGAAATCCAGTCAGGAGCGAATACAGAAACACTGCCAAGTAGTCCGTGCCCGCCATCTTCTCTAAAATTATGACGCGAAACACGCCGGTGCAAGAAAAAACGCGTGGTAACACTGGTTTGTTCAAATTGCAAACCTAAACAACAACCTGTAACCATCTCGGTCATCTATACGCGGTAAGACTGACCCTGGGATCGTGTGTATCCATTTACAGCCTACTTTCGGCAAGTGCGAGAGGGAATTTCCAGAAATCAATACCACGTGACTTCGTCAGCCAATCAGCTAAAGTCTACCGACGTAACCCCAACGTAACTCGCCATTTTCGAATCATGTGATGCCCTACTTGTTGAAAATTACAGATCTACCACACCTCTTGGGTGATACGAAAGTTATTTATACCTATATATTTTGTAAGCCTAGCCTATATCTGTTTCCCAAGTGGTTTGAAAACCTGAAATTTATCAGATTTCTCGAGTCTGTTCTCTGCCGGATGAAGGCCGAACAGAATCCCGTAATATACCGGATATCGCTCCGCAATAATGGAGACTCACGATTCGCAAGCCATCTTATGGATGGCGAAGTGTACGCAAATGACCTAAACAAGTGATCGGTCAAATCAACTCCTGTCGCAACGATCACTGTCGAGTAAAATGTCGAACAGAGGGAAGAACAGAAAAGTGCCTCTGAATTCTGAATATCCACAGCTGTCAAAGAGACAGAATTGTACAGCGAAGGCCAGCTTCTGTGGTCATTTTCACAACTTTCAATGTGGCGACACAGAAAATTTCCAAGACCAAATATATTTCCTAACGAAATCCATCATAAGGCTCTGCAACGAAGATACCACTAATACTATGTGCTTTTCTTTAGGTTGTAACTGCATTCGAATGATAAATAATATGCGTCATGAAAAAAAGGAGTCGATTTGACCGATCACGTGTTTAGGTTTGCAGTTTGAACAAACCAGTGTTTACCGCGCGTTTTCTTGCACCGGCGTGTTTCGCGTCATAATTTTAGAGAAGATGGCGGGCGGACGTGTTTCTGTATTCGCTCCTGACTGGATTTCACTCGAAATAAATAATCACGGAATTACTGCATATTATCATTGTTTAGGACCCAGACTTAACATACAGGCTGGTTTTAGTGGATGTGCTTGCAGGTAGGTTGGAAAAATTGCGTGTTTATATCGACGCTGGCGATTGGCCAATGGTTCGCTCTGTGCCTGTCAACTCGGCATCAGCAGAGAAGACAGGCACCTGGGTCTAGACTCATACTATCTTACATCGACTGCGAAACATCTGTGATCTCCGGCATTCAGTTTGCGCGCTGGCACAGGGATGTTGCCATATAAAGCATGGGGTTATGTATAGAGACCCCCTATTTTGACACTTCAACCCGAACCACCTCCACCCATCCTGTCAAATCTCTTGTTCTGAGGTCCCAAGAAAAACCTAAAACGCGCAAGTCTTGCTACTTTCCCGGTGTATTTCTTTTGAAAACTTGCTACCAATAGATGTCAAAAGCTGCGTCAAATAATAAAACTTCATTTCAGAATCGTACTTTTAGAACTTTTTTTAATTAAAAAATCTCAGTTAGACAGAAAACACTATTTTGTGAATAACTTCAAAAAAACAATCTTACCGCTGTTGAAATTCTCAAACGTATAGTTTGTTCAGTAGGTGCAAGCATGCCATGTGAGAAAATGGAAATGAAAATAGAATTTCTGTCAGAATCCACGTATAGTCACTTTTTAGCTAAAAGCGAAATTTCAGGAAATGTTTTGCATATTAATTATAGAATTCTAACTATCTCAGGTTTTGAAGAGGCATTATACGAATATTTTTTCGTCAAAAAGATGGAGTTCACTATCAAAATTATGAAATATTCCTAACAAAACGCTTTTATGGGAAGGTAGGGGTTGATCCTAACCTGGTTTTGGCTGTCTGCTTTCTGTTTTCAATTTTTTATTGGATTATACTATCTTGGATGAATAGGCACAACGCGGAGACTGTAACTGAAATGGGGGGTAACCATCTTGGACAAAGAAAGCGAACGCCAGATTACATTACCTTGTTGAAATATCACAGGCAGGCCTATCATTTTGAGGAGAGTGATTAAGGTTAAAGGATACAATCACTCGCCTCAAAATATTAGCCCATCCATTGGCATCTGATCGAGCCTATAATTCTGGTTCGTTCTCTCTAGGCACATCGCCAAAGTTGATAACTTTTTTTTTATTTTTTTTTATTTCGAACACCAAAAGCAAACGGCTTTTTATTCACACATTTCCCGATCTCTGCTGCCATGATAATACACATGCAGGTCATGTGACTCGACAGTGCAGCCAATCGAAATATATCGTTATTAACCTCCTTTATAAGAGAAAATATACATACAATGTTTACGTACTTGTATAGAAATAAGTATTGGCAGCTCGACGATAGTTACGCGATGAAATGCAGACTATCGACTAATTACCAAATAGTACCACAAATTACCACAAACATTATTTGGCAACGATTGGGCGTAAGACTCACAAAATATAACTGACAAAGTATATGCTGCAAGTTGTATTGTCTGTCTTTAGGATAATACCCTTTAAATGGGAGGACTTACATCAAAGCCTTGCCCAATTTTTAAGGTAGAGACGGCCTATACTTCGTCGTCACTTTGTGGTTGTTTGTGGTACTTTCAGGTAATTATTCAGATCGCTCGGGTGTGACTTGACCTGTGTACAAACATGGCAGCAGCGATCGGGAAAGGTATGAAATTAACCCGTTTGGTTTGGGTTTTCGAACGGGATTTGCTTGGTGAGTTAAATTTATACTGCTCTGCGAAATAAACAGTGTGCCAAAGATGCTTTTTCGGAATGATACTAATGTAGCATTTTCGTTACCATGGTGAATTTCAATTATCTTTCGTCGTGCAGACTGTATTTCTGCAAACGTCAACTTACAAGCGTCTAGTCCGTCATTCATAATCCAGCCGTCGTCCATTAGAGAATATCCGCGTCCATAATCCAAAGACCTACTCCATTTTCCATATAACAGTATTAGCACCAAATTCAAAAAGACAATCATAGTTTACAAAAACATAGGCTTGTGTCCTGCAAGAGAGAAGCGGTCAACAGTTTTCAATGATGCCGGCAAGACATCATGATGTTCCAAAAATATCAAATCCGTATCGCTGATCAGTATTGTCCGACCAAAAAATGCAAAAAAGTTGTAAACTTTGGCGACCAAATTATCAAGTTGCACATGAGTGATCTGACTTATTACCCCCAAAGTACCACAAACAACAACAAAGGAACCACGAAGTTTCGACTGCCTCTACCTTACAAATTGGGCAAGGCCTCAGTGCATGATCTCTCATTAACCAAGTCAATATATCCTGGACAAATGAGTGACAAACTATTTGCAACATATACTTTGTCAGTTATATTTCACGAGTCTTCCAACCAATCGTTGCCAAATATTGTTTGTTGTAATATATGGTACATTCTATATTCCCTTTTCGAACGAGGTGGCGCGATGATGTCATTACGACGTCTCACTCATGGACCCATACTTGCTGTGGCTTTAGACCTCGAGATATATTCCTACTTTCCATTGGACGAGATGACGTCGAACGGATCCAATACACGTATTTCTATTTTGCAAATCCGATGATGAACGTTCCACAGCACTAACCCATTACCGTTCCCTTGATATAGGCCTACTTCCGGTTTTATGACGTAAGTATGATGTTAGTCATTTCCAATACACGGTTTCGCTATAAGGTATCCACTGGTGAAAATTTCACACCACTAGATATCATCGTTCTCGAGATGTTGTCCTACTTCCGGATTGCTGACTTCTCTATGCTGTCAATGGTGGATATCGAATATTGTCTTTGTTTGAAGGTATCCATTGTGAAGGTGCCGTGCTTCTAATTCTTACCGTTCGGAAGATATCGGCTATTTCCGATTTTGGCTATGTCAATTCCGGTTTAGTCACCATTGTTATGAAAATTGCGAAATTCTCCTACCGACAAAGTGTCGTGAGCCTAGGTCATAGGGGTTGGGGTCAGGGACCCATGTTAAGAGATAGGGAGGATTTACCTATTGTATCCCTCATTACTACTCGTAGTAGAACAGCTGGCTATCGTTTAGTTTACGGTAATTCATTACCGAAATTATTCACACTGCGAACGTCGGATATCTACTGAATGCAGGATATGAATGCTCGTTTTAATACATACGCCTCAACATGCATGTACGTGTGCCCCACTCCAATTTTGGCACTAATTTTATTTCGTCGCAATTTGGGTGTGGTAAGCCCCACCCTGTGGGGCCCAGTCCAAAACAGTTCTCTATCATTCTCCTGAGCAAGACCTCTATAATGACGTATATCGTATAATGGTATCTTTACATCACGTTGTGGGACAACACATTTCGAACGACGGCAATCTGTTGAATGTAGGATCTGATGTTTGTAGTTGGCTTACTAAATACAGTCTCTGAATGCATGTATACCACCAGGTTCTGCACTGTTTCTTTGTGGTCTATCGTGCATGTCGATTATACTCTTGTAACATCGGAAAACACAATATGGGCGCGACCATACCCCCACTCTCTGGACCCAGTCAAGCAAGATGGACAGACAAGACAGACAGACATTACGGCTTTAATGGTATAGATAATATTTTCACCAGCGACCTAGTTTAGTATAATGTTTACTGAACACGTAGATTCTTTATTGTTCGTGAACAATGCTGAATTTGGCAAAATATGAATCTGTGTTTTGCACGACCGGTTGTAATATGCGCGCATGCTGCAAATGAAATATCACGTACGAAATAAATGGTTCATTTAGCATAAAGTATATTATTTTGTCGTATGAACGGATTATTTTCCAGGATCTGGATCGTAGAGCTTTCGGGAACTAACTATTCAAAATATGTCGGGGTATAATTTATTTTAGTTCTGGACTGGCTTCATATGTTTTCGGAGAGAAGAGGGTGGCGTTTTCATCTCGAATTAGACAAGTTTACACTACTTCGAAATGCTGTAAACCCTAAGACCTATCTTTAAATTATATGAAAAAAATAGCACTCCAAACCGCACCGTTTGGGCGCCATTTACTTTGTTAGACATGTAACTTTTCACCCTTAGATAGGCCTCAGCGATCGTTTCAGCTCTAAATCAGGGGGAACGAGGAGTTCTTTTACTGAAAATTAGCTAAAACTAAACGGTATTCGTATGACAATGTAGATATCCTGATTGTGAACGTAGTTTTTCCCCCAGTCCGAAGGACGGGCTTTCACCAGTTCTGCAACTGACCTAGATACATGTACTCGGTCATATGCCTGCAGATACATACAAACATGTAGTATGCCTATTTGACCTGGAGTGAGTGGTATTATTACAACAGGCTGGACGCGGCATATATATTTTGCTGGTGCGTGTGCTTAATTTATACGACTCGTTTCAACCCATGCGGACAAGTGTGGCACGTACATGCAGATGAACCTTCGCAACAGTCCTATCGTGAAAAGCACAGTACCCAGTATAAGATACGGTACTCCATGCATGACGCCTTCAAAAAAGTTGTTAGGATTTGAGAACGAACAGCAGAAAAAATATACCATCAATCAAAACATTTAATTTGCACTCGGCGTACAGGTAAGTTATTTGTAGAGAAGTATTCATTGATTATATTGTTGTCAAATATCTTGCAGGTTACTCACCCGCAAGTCAATTTCTGTGACGGTCCAGGTGATGACGCTGAATTTCGATTCACACGCATTTTGAACACACGATAATTTCGCCAATTCAGGTCACAAACCACTAACTAATCGCCTTACTTAATATGTAGTAAATCGGCAGAGCATACATGTATCTTGAGAAAACTATATTCCCTAGTATTCGCCACCATAAATGACCCAACAAACCAGGTAGCCCGGCCTTTCCGCTCAAACATATAAAAAATTCAGCATACATTCCCCACTATTTTTTCGAGATAAGACCGCTAGATATAGAATGATCCAGCCCCAAACCATTACGGCAAATTCGGAGGTGGCCAATTAAACTGGCCCATTTTTTTTCCGATTAAAATCTTAAAGGGTCGTTTTGATATATTTGAGTGTCGAATATTATAGAAACATTTTAGAGTACCTCACAGACAATTTCTGGTCCAATCAGGTATAATTGGCCAAGCATTCGCCGGAAGTCAAGTCCTGATAATCTTACACCCAGAAACTTCAATGGGGGTTTGTGACCTTAAGGGGCTGATGTACGAAAAACGTTTTGAAAGTCGTCTAATAGGAAGAGTTTCTTCTTTTGTGTATTCTGCTTGAATATAGTAGTAGTCATACTTCAAAATGTTTCTTGTCCTATGGAGAATCGCACCATAACATAAATAATGAAAGTACTCAAGAGTACTATTGTCTGGAACAGTAATGGATGTGCAATATCGATTCGTTGCTTCAGAATAGTGTACATCTATTTCGATTTTCGGGGGTTTCCGACTGCCCGCTAGTGGGCACTCGAGTCAGGGAAGACAAAATATGTACTCAATAACATGAAAAGAGATAGGGTGCAATAAGCGTTTTCGCGGTTACAAGAATCGGGAGTGATCTAGAGTTCGCTGTGTGAAATGAGTTACCTGTATCTCTTTATTCAGCATTACAAAGGCATGAAAACAAATACAGTTTGCCATACACTGTTTACCTCTGGACATCACAGAGAATATTTGAGCTCCTTGATATAAGCTACCATGAACAATCTTTGTGCTGCTAATTATATGGGCAGGAGGCCCCGGATTTGTTTCCACGTAATTTGCCATTGTTATGAGAGCCGGCAAATAATACCTACATACAAACAATTGCATAATCCATAAACTGGCAAAATAAGAACAGTTAGACCTGGAAGCTTTATCCTCACTATAAAACCTGTAGTTAACTGTGACCTTTGAAATCCAGTGATGTAAAAAAGCATTCACAATCGGAAGCATTACCTGATTGCCTCGTAATCGTACTATGCAATGGATACCAATTTGTTGTCTGTACTGGTCAGTAGAAATCCCCATCGTTCTTAGAAATTTAATTTACAGGTGCCTTACAAGTTAAATTTTCGAGCGTGTTTTCAGCTCCAAATGTGCTCCACTCCAAAGTGTGCTCAACTCCCAAGTGTACGCTCAACTCGATCGTACAAACCAGACCTATTAAATTCGGGCCAAATTCACAATCACGATTTAGCGAATTGGCACGGACAATTGACAAATAGGCCAAAATACTTTGAATCTAAGTTGGCCAACTTCGTATTATAAGAATTCAATTAATTGCCAAATTATGCGACAAATATTTTCTCATTACCAGCACTAAAATGTAAATGTTGTTGTTGCTGAGAAAGGCATTCTGACGAAGCGTTTTCCTTCAGCTCAAGTTGCAAGCGAGTCCGATGATGGGCTGTAAACAACACAAACAATGATTCAGTTCAAGGACGTAAATATAGTATGGTCTGGTATTTACCAATGAATGATTGAATCAAACCAAGTTTTTCCCCCACGTCGACGGTCGTCCAACTTCACACGTCTGCTTATCATCACGGGCAATGCTGACACTAAAATCCCGCCAGAAGGAAACCACGAGGTGTGGTGGAAACCCTTGTTACCATGTGCATAGTTTACAAAATAAAATTTGAGTGCATTGCTCTGACAGCACGGCACAATGTGTTGAATATGGGGTCTGGGAATGTCCGACTGGGAATGTCCGATTTCAAGAACCAAAAACATAGTCCACTAATTCACGGGCAGTGTGAACGAAACAACGTAAAAGATACGACTGGCGATACCGTTAAAATAGAGGCCTTCGCCTTATTCATCTAAATATACAAACGTTTGTGGTTGGTTTTATCCCTTCGGAGTTAAAAAATGTGAACTTGCGGATTTTTTTTCCTTTGACCGCATCACTCGTTGGCTGGCCTAATCACACCCATAAGGTGGTCAAATGGCTCTGCGCAGCTATTGGGTCAGGGGTCAGCCGGATATAGTGCGTGTACCAGTGTTGGCAAGCAGCCAACAGAGTCTGGGAATAGGGCTTCGCCCTGTTCCAGACAAAAATCCATCAGAAGTAGGCCTACATAAATATTAATCAGAATATTGAAAAGCAGACAAGAAAATTCTGTACAGTGTGTGCTACAACAAAGACTATGTTAGAACAGGCTGTGAATCCCACAACTGACTGCACAAACTGCTTTAGATGTAGATGATAGCCATTTAGATGCATCAACTTTTCAAACTAACGCAGGTTGGTGACAGGGGTGTGGCACACATCTATCTTGAGTAACTGCACACAGCTTTGGACTGTCCTTCATATTGGCTAACCCGAATTATCATTGCCTTTGAAACTTATGTTGACACAGTAATGATAAAAAAAACTTTTAAAAATACTTCCCAGTGCCGAATTTTCTTTTCTGACATAGTCTATGCTGTTGCAGTGATTTCATACAATTTTTAGAACAATCTTTCAAGAGTGTGTATTTATTCTTTATTGATTTCTGCTGGCAGTGCTGAGTGGCTAATGTTTCTGTAATGATATTCTCCAATTCACATTATTTGTTTAGAGGGGTGTCATATTCACATTGAACAAGGTTTGGGGAACATTTTGGTATATGATATTGGCCACCAACTATATTGCCTTTGTCACCTGAGATTCTGTGGAAAAAGATAACTGAACATATATCACCCCCTTAATGCATCAGATACTTGCCGACGGGCTGTTGTTCTTCTCTACGGATACTCCGGCTTCCCTCACCAACCATATGAGTGAAACAACCTTGAGTGTGACGTTGTCAAATTCACCCCCCCCCCGCCCCCACCGCCCCTTCAAAGTTCACAGCAAACACAGTAGCAGAAAAAGGATATTTGGATGTCCGTTTGGATATCCATGCGCACAACAAAAAACGGTGCTCAGGACCCTAATAGGCCTGCGGAAATGTTCAGTGTCAGGTCATATATCCACGATACTAAATAAGGGATGGGCAAAAGTGGTAACACCCAAAATCTCCATTCGAGACTGTATGCATACTATATGTTGGAATGCCTAGTGATTGATGGGGGGACAAATTATGTAACAGCAGAGGGAGTACCCATAGAGTTAATTGTGGCTGAAATGAGGAAAACAATGTTCTTGGCAGAAGAATTATTTGGAGAAATACCACGGGTGATATCGGGTTTGTTACCACGGACACGTGATGGAGAAAGGGTGAATACTGATATAAGAAGGCTAAACCAGCGTTTAGAGATAGCGGCGGACGAAATGGGGTGGGGATTTTGCAGACACACTGATTTCTGGAAAAAGGGATATCCAGTGAGGATCGGGGGGGTTTTGAGAGATGGACTCCATTTGGATGAGCAGGGACAAGGTCTTGAACATTTTGTAAGAGGGTTAGGGAACACAGTAGAGGCGGAAATACAAATGCCAAAAACACATTTAAACTGATCTCGGGTCCTGGGGTGGGGGGTGGGGATGTTGTCGTAAGACGGAGGAGAAAATACGGCAGAACAAGAAGGACCCGTACAAAGAAACGTCGCAACAGGTGGAAAGTGGGCTTTGTTAATGTAAATGGATTGGGAATGACACAGGGTGTTGTGGCTAAATATGGCAAGTTGGGAGAGGTGGTGGAGATAGTAGAACTGGAAAAATTGGATGTAGTGGGTATGGTGGAGACACATAAATATAAAGGGACGTCTGCAATTAAGATCCAGGGATATGATTGTTTTGAGGGTAGACGACAACAGCAAGCCAGTACAGGGGCAGGTGGCATTGCGCTGGCGGTGAAAAAGTGCCGGCAAGGTTTTCAGCTGAAGATGGAAGACTTGGGTCTAGTTATTGGTGCAGAATGGGAAGGGGTAGTTGACGATGTGATATGGATATCGGGAAACTTTGGAGACAAATATGCTATAGGGCTGCTGTATGCAGCACAGCAAGGAGTTGACAGGGGCTGGAATGATAGGTTATATGATCTATTGGTGGCACAGATGACAAGATTAAGGCAGATTGGATATAAAGTGGTTTTGCTGGGAGATTTTAATGGACATGTTGGAGATAAAGAGTGGGAAGGTATACATGGAAACACACCTGGTGTTAACCACAATGGGACGAGAATATTAGAGATAGAGAAAACATTTGAGTTATATATAATGAATAGATCACAAAAGTGTTCAGGGCTCTGGACACGAGAGAGGGCAGGGTGTAAGACAATTGTGGATTACATTCTGCTACAGTACACAGAACTGGATAAAGTGAGATATATGGTGATTGATGATATTCAAAATTATGATGTAGACAGTGATCACAACTGGGTTATGATGGAAATGGAACAGAGGGTCCAAAGAGGGGAAAATATCAGTAGAAACCAGTTCAAGTGGGTGATGAATGAAGACACTGATTGGAAAACATTTCGAAAAAATATAGAGCAAGAATTCAGTGATTGGGAAGTGCAGGTTAGAGAATGTACGACAGGAGAGGGACTTGCAGAAATGTTCAATAGAAGGCTCATTGCAGCTACGGAAGGGGTCATCCCATGGGTGAGATGGAATAGTGGAAATAGATTAGAAAATACAGAAATTCGGGAGGCGAGGCGGAAAAGGCGCTGTGCAAGACAAGAGTTTAATATGGCCTTGATAAGTGAGGGAGAAAGGAAAGAGGAGCTAGTGAGTGAAGCAAAGAAGGAGTATGAGCAGGCTAGGAGAGAGGTGAAGGAGTTGACACAATGCATGATTAGATTACATAATCAGGATGTAGTAAATAGAATTGATAGAGAGGGAAAGGAAGGTAGTAAAACATTTTGGAAGTTGGTTAACCATAAGAGGAAACAAGAGGTATCCGGCGTCTTGAAGACTTCGGAGGGTGGGGTTACCACGGATAGAAAAGTATTAGCCGCCATGATAGGGGAGAAATGGGGGGAAATTGCCACAGAACATAGTGAAAGGGAAGTGGATAGGGATATACTGGAAAACATCAGGAAGGAAGAGAGGCTTAGCGCCGAAGAAGAAATTGCAGACAGTGATGGTCTAACGGGACAAATTGAGATCAAAGAAATAAGGCAGGTGGTGAAAGACATAAAAAGAGGAAAGGCTATGGGAGAAGATAATATTCCAAACGAGTTTGTGAAAGAGGGAGGTGTGCGAATACTCGAATGTTTGAGATTGTTATTTTGTCGGATATGGGAAACTGAGGTAATCCCGGTGGTTTGGAAGACAACAAGGACTACATTGTTGCACAAGAGTGGTGACACGAGGTTATTAGATAATTACAGAGGAATAGCTGTAGCGAGTAATGTAGGAAAAGTGTTTACCAAGATTTTGGGAGTAAGGCTCCAGAGAGATGTGGAGAGTAGAGGTCTTTTGGGAGAGATACAGGCGGGTTTTAGGAAAGGTAGGATGTGTCAAGATAACCTCTACGTGCTCACTCAAATTTTGGAGCAAAGAAGGAACCACAAACAGGGATGCTGTGTGGCCTTTCTAGACATTAAGAAAGCATATGATAGAGTGTGGAGGGAGGCACTCTGGGCTGCCTTGGAAGGCCTGGGTTATGGAGGCAAGATACTACATGTACACATCATCAAGGATTTATATGCTGGAGTCCGTTTCAAAGTTGTATTTGGGGAGATAGAAACGGATTATATAGATCTGAGGGAAGGATTAAAGCAGGGGTGTGTGTTGTCACCGTTACTCTTTGCGATATATTTAGCGGAGCTAGGAAGACGACTTGAAGGATGCGGGTGGGGTGTGAATCTCGGGAAGCGAATCATTCCTGGGTTGTTTTTTGCAGATGATATAGTTTTGTTTGCGAAAACAAGGAAAGAATTACAGCTTATCTTGGATATAGTGGGGAAGTTTGGATTTGAAAGGAAGATAATCTATAGCCCAACAAAGAGTTGCGTCATGGTTAGTAGTCAGGTTAAACCAAGGGGGGACAACTGGCAACTTGGGAAGTTAAGTCTGGAGGAGGCGGAAGAACATGTCATGCAGATAGGAGAGGTGGATGAAAATAAGTACCTAGGAATTAGAATGAAGTTAAAAGGGCAAATTTTCAGGGTACAAAAGCAAGAGATGATTGCAAAGGCAAAGAGAATGTTGGGGATAGTCAAGGCTATAAGTACCAGTACATGTAACCGAAGTATGTGCGCAAGAATATTGTGGGAGAGAGTTGCAGTTCCTACAATTTTATATGGGGTAGAAATAGTGGAACTTGATGGGAAAACACTGGCAGTATTGGATTTGGTGGAACTACAGGCAGGGAGATGGATACTAGGGGTGAACCGTATGACTGCAATAGAAGCGATTTATGGAGAACTTGGTTGGAGCAAGATGGCTGACAAAGTAGGAATATTGAAGTTAAACTACTATGGGCGTCTGGTTGGAATGGAGGGGGATAGATGGGCAAAAACTGCTTGGGAGGAAGGTCTCGAAACAGAGAAAAAGACTGGGTGGTTCAAGGAAGTAGAAGCGATAAGCACAAACTATGATGTTAATCTAATTGAAACCGGAAACAGCGAGAGAAGATGGAAAAAATGGTTTCTGTTAAAGTGGATGAAAAGTGGGTAGAAGAGTGGAAATATGGGATGGAATGTAAGTCATCCTTGTTTATATATAAGAAGAAAGAGGGTCCATGGAAAGAGAGATATGTAGACTGGGCGGGTGATTTTTCTTGGCTGGCGAAGGCTAGGACAGGGTCGTTGGTCACAAGGAATAGGATGAAACGAAGTCTGGAAGAGAAAAGGTGTAAAACGTGTGGGGTGATGGAAGATATGAAACATGTCTTGTTATATTGTGAAAGGTACAGGGCAAGGAGGGACGAGTTGAGGGGTCAGTTGATAGCTTCACATAATGAAATTAGATGGAGAATGATATGTGGGGATGATGAAGATCTAGCCTTATCAGACTTGTTGGGGCTTGGTGGTAATACTTTGGATAAGACAGAGAGCCGTATCGTATCCAACTTTGTGCAAGATGTGTGGACCATTAGAGCGGATATTGAGGCGTTGGGGGAGGCAGAACTGCTGTAGAATGTTAATGTGACAAGACTTTACACTAGGTGCAATGTGAATGATTACTTTGTGAAATGGTTCAACAGTGAAAAGCTGGAGAGGACGGGGAGCAATAGGATACTTAAAAATGTAGGACACAAGGATGAGGATTACCAGGGTGTTGGGGGCAGGAACAATTATTAAAGAAAGTGGGTTGGAGAGAAATTCGATGGGTGATATAGTAAATGCTGGGTGAATGAGGGAGGATGAGTGGATATTGTGAGATTTAATTGTGAGTGTCCGTGGTGATAATTAATCAAGGTTGCCGCTAAGAATCGGTCCGAGAAGAGAGAATGAGAGGGCCTGACAGATGGACATATTGTGTGATACTTCTGTAGTTATGGGAATTAAGAGAAGGTATATTGTGTAAAAGGAATGTGGGGATTGAACAGTGTCTATGTCCTACATGATCTGGGTAAATAAGCACAAGGGAAACTACTGGGATATTTGATTGAGGAAATAAGAGGGAATACTGGGTGGAATTAGTATGGCATTGGATTATATGACCTTTAGTGAGCGGATATATAATGAGATATTTCATTGAGGAAAATGAAGGGAAATACTGGTTGAATAACTGGTGTATATGTACCGGTATGTGAATGTGTGAAAATACCGAGGTAGCCTATAAGTTATAGACGATTAAGGGAAATAGAGGACGGAATGGGAATATATCAAGGGGAACAGATTTTATTGTCAGTGGCTATGGTATGAGGGAGCATGTGTCATAATCTGTATGATTAGGCACAGTGAATGGGAAATGGTGGGATATTGTATTGAGGAAAATGAGAAATACTGGGTGATATTTATATGGCACTGGTTTTATGATTTCGGGAAATAGGCAAAGTGACGGGAAATACTGGGGTATTTTCGGGGAAAATGAAGAGAAATGGGTGAAATAATTGGTGAATATATAGAGATGATTAAGAGAAATAGAGGTAAGACTAGGGACCTGATCAGGACTAGATGAAACGGAAAAAGATGTAAATAAGATATAATGGGGAATTACCGATGGCTATGCGTTATTGGTACGAGGGAGCATGTGTAGGGCGGTGTGGGGGAACGCGTTTGTACGGTATACTCTGTATAAGGGGAAAAAAGTGGGATATTGCATTGAGGAAAATGAGAAATACTGGGTGAAATTTCCATGGCACTGGATTTATGATTTCGGGAAATAGGGTGAAATATTAAATGTTGAGTGAATGGGGAGGATGAGTGGCTATTGGGAGATTTAATTATGAGTGTCCAGTGTGATAATTAAGTTGCCACTAAGAATCGATCCGGGAATTAAGAGAGAATGAGGGGGCTTGACAGATGGAAATATTATGTGATACGTCTGTAGTTATGGGAATTAAGAGAATGTATATTGTTTAATAGGAATGTGGGGATTAAACATTGTCTATGTGACACTGTTAAGAGGGATCATGTGTAGGGCGGGTTGGGGGAAACGGGTTGCACGGCGTGTTCGCACGACCTGTGCCCATCGCGGTGCGATGGAGTGCCCAAGTACATCCATCCATCCATCCATATGTAATCCTGTTTTCTTTTACATTCGATAGGAAGGAATTGCCGGTAGCCAATAGTTAAGAACAACAGACTCGCTTCATCTCGAGATACTTCAATAACGATGGCTTCATTGGCCGGGGTAATTTTATTGGCATTAACGGCGCTTATCATATGGATGATGTCAAAACTTATCCCAGTCATTCGGGGGGTCTTACTGATGAGAAAAGCTGCAGCTAACCTACCAAGTCTACCCAACCATTGGCTATTAGGGACACTTCCCACTGTAAGTATAAACCACGTTCAACATCGTTGCAAAACGAATATGTAATATTAGAAAAAAATCAACGGGAGGTGTGTATCATTAGATCAGAATAGCTAGACGGCATTGACACTCGTCAAACAGCTTGCACAGTGCCCACGCACGCACGACGAAATGCAAAGTCGCCAGGCGACTATTACGGTTTTTACGACAGCGTGAACTTCCAACATTAGCATATTACTTTTAGAATGACAAAGGATTTCGAATGTTCAATCCCTTGCAATAGAGAATTTCTTCGACAGTATGCTGGTCTTGTCCATTAATACGGCTCTTACTCGAGCGTAGTCTTTCGATAGCAACCGTTGTCTTTTGTTGCCGAATGTTTATTCTCATGTAAGTCAGGTTCATTTCCACTTAAATCACACAGCACGACAGACCAAGGCATGTACCGCGACCTCCTATTTATCACAGCTGTCAATTCGAGGATTGAGTTTGTGACGATAGGATTGTTGTGTTTCGAGCCGAAACAATAAAAAAAAACATTGCTTCCATGTGTTCCTCCCTCCCCACAGAAGTGGATTCCCCCTCTCCAATTTTCGATCCCAACTCTTCCGCGTATTTGTACTGGGCATCGAAAGAAAAGCAAAAAATGTCTTCAGAGGGAACTAAAAGCGTACTGTTTTCTTCAATGGTCTCCAATAGTTCAGTGTGATTTAAATGACACTTGGATGGTTTAATCTGAAGAAATCTGACACGACGCTTACAGAAATTTTTTTTATACTATTGAATAGATGAACAGTGAGATAAGGTACGTCCATTTTATAATACCTTTGCAGAAATATGTCACAAATACCGGACAAAGCTATAGGTTTTAACCACGTTCGACCGGTTCGGTATGGAATGATGTATTCTTTCGAGAAGTGTCACTGGGGGAATTGTAATCCAAATTACCTTACAGGGCGATCTGATTGGAGTGTTGTGCATGCCGTATTGTCGAATAATTATGTTCGTCGAGAGATAAATGGAATTTCATGTCGTGTTATATGCATTACATGTCGGTGTATCATTGCCAAAACAGGCGCGTTACACCTATCAAGAATGTCAATTTCATCTGTGCGAAGCTCACCGGGCAGGTTTGTAAAGTCGAGTAATTGTGAAGGTGGAATCGAACCCGCAGTGCATTTGCCAGTCTATTGGGATGTCTTGGTGTAGCGCATGGTGCTCAAGACATTCGTCATCCTTTCAATGGTAAAGAGACAATTCTGGACAAAGTCTTTGCTACCTTGAAATGAACATCCGACGATGTTTATAAAAGTCAACGTCTATCTGTGAAAACCCACGCTCAACTAAGAACCATAATATGGCAACTATTTTTGTTACATGCAGAAACGGTAGATCAATAAATCGGGGTATGATCTTTCCACACTAAAATCACAGATCATATAGTAATTTTCCCTCGTTTACTAACAAATTAGTTTAGCGACCTACAATTGAAATTAATAATATTTTTCATCCCGAGTATAGAAACATTATATACTACACTACGAAATTGAGTTGTTTTTACTAAATATCATGGAATTAGTAAAACTTTCCAAAATAATATAGAAAATAAACTCCTTCCAATTGATAAAATATATTATATATGCCCTTGTTATATTTATTACGTAATGAGCTATCCTCATTACATGGTCAATATACATGGAATCTCATCTATTTAGCATATTTTCAAGGGAAGGATGAGCCGAATTTCAGTGCATAAAATTGAAATTAATTGATTTTAGAATCGAAAGAAGTTAGAGTTATCGGGGATCCTAGTCATGAAGGGCTGACCGAACAGTTGTTCGTTGCAATTTTTGACAGACAAGACCAGACAAGGAAATGAAACTCCCGTCCGGATCGCTATATAACACCACACCTAATGTAGTCCCAATGCGATTAACAGAGTCTGCCTCCATATTTCGTGTAACAAGCAGACTCACACGCCCATACATGGAAGTATTTAATTGCATGCTTTTATGTTTTACTGCCCTCAATCTCGTGTGGCAAAGGTACTTTTCAGGGTTAAGCTATCAATGCGACCGTTCCGAAATGTGCCTTTCGCCAAGAACCGTGGTAATGGACAAGACCAGCATACTGCCGAACAAATACTCTATTGCGATGGAATGAACAGCCGAAATCCTTTGTCATTCTAAAAGTAGTATGCTAATGTTGAAAGTTCACGCTGTTGTAAATTACAAGCGTCTAGTCCGTCATTCATAATCCAGCCGTCGTCCATTAGAGAATATCCGCGTCCATAATCCAAAGACCTATTCCATTTCCATATAACAGTATTAGCACCAAATTCAAAAAGACAAAAGTATACATAAACATAGGCTTGTTTCCTGCAAGAGAGAAGCGGTCAACAGTTTTCAATGATGCCGGCAAGACATCATGATGTTCCAAAATATCAAATCCGTATCGCTGATCAGTATTCGTAATCCATAATATTCGTTATAGAGTCGTCATCTAAAAATGATGTACCTCAGCCACGCTTTGATTGTGACTGTTCATATGAGTACCATGAGGATCTTGAAGTACATGGGTTCATACGGCCCCTAGCCCCGGGTTAAGCGGAATTAGACACAAGTTACGAAACGTAGCGCCATAGATCTTGCACGCTACGTTCGTATTTTGTTATCAGCATGCGATATGTATCGCCAAATTTGAGAAACTTTGAGTGGAGGCGCTTGGTGGAATAGCCCTGTTTTATAAGTTTCTGCAACAATGTTTTGTGACGTTGATTAAAATCATCACATTTAACACAGGATCTAGCAAATGCTACTAAGCGAGATATGTATACGCCATATACAGGTCCCACTGGAACCGTAATATATGTTTTCGCTATCACTAAGGCTAGAGGGCTGAAACTTATCACACTATATCCTTGGGTCAAGCTCTACAAGAAAATGTAAAATAAATCCGAGATGGCCTCCATGATGACGTCACTGTGACGTCATTTTCAAAAAGAGCATTTTTGGACGATTTTTCGGTCAGAATTTTCGAATTTTACTTTTCTTCGCAAAAACTGCATGATAAATTAGCAAATAATAATCTGATATGAAACAAAATAGATTTTACTCACTTTTCCATACAAAAAGCAAAACTTTTGAAGAAATATGACGAAAACATAACTTTTCTGGTACCCCACATGGACGCCATTTTAAATTTACCCGTGGCCCTCTGCTCTGAGGGTCGTGCAAATAAGCTCAAAATTACCTCAATATGATAATCTAAAAAGTCACGGAGATTCAGCTCTCAATTTTTGTCGTTCCAGAGATAGCAGCGAAAAAACTACTGTGCCCCTCCCCCCCACCCCACCCCAAGCCAGGTAGGGTTGATAGTGTCCTATCCATCATTTATTAATATACTTCCACATAGCGTTGCATTCTATACGCTACGGATCAACATCAGTTTGCCTTCATCATTGTTTCAAACTTCGTATAAAATTCAACGCTGAACCTCACAATTTAAATGACCCTTTTTAAAAGTTCTAAACTAATAAGGGTTTGGAATGAAGTATTCGGTATTGTTTTGACATCCGGATGCCCATTATATTCGACAAGCAAGGGATATAACCAGGAAATATTCACAGTGATTGTGCACACATTTTGTGTATCTTTGTAAGCATGAATATGTACACACAATAGTTCTGATAGTGTACTCTCTTGTGTGAATGTTGTGAAGTCGAAGAAAAACGGAATGCCTTTGAAACACTGAAATACCTTACAGTACCACCATGTATGCACATATTTTAAGGTACATAAAGTAATATTTTGCGATTTAGCACTTCAGTAAAATACTGCGCAATGCCGTGAACATACATGTATATCTGTTCTAACACCTTATAGCCGTGCGCTGATTGGTCCAGAACTCAAAACATACAGATATTATCACACGATAATCTTTATTTGTTTGGTGTGATCTATTCCATTCACTTGCCGAACTGGTGACTTATCATTGCGACGCAGTACCACAAAGCTGATCGACGATTGGTTCATGCGCTGCGCAGTGGGCGGAGTTCACACAGCTGCATCTCGTGAACGGGTAGCACGCGCGTATGGCAAGCCATTTTACTTTTTATTCAGTATTTGGTGATATCATCAAATATTTGCTAATATCAGCAAATATTTGTTGATATCATCCAATATTTGCTGATATCACCAAATCATTTGATGATATCTGCAACTGATTTGCTGATATCATCAAATGATTTGCTGATATCAGCAAATCATTTGACGATATCATCAAAAACGCTTTATTTGTTGATATCAGCAAATGATTTGCTGATATCATCAAATGATTTGATGATATCAGCAATTGATTTGCTGATATCAGCAAATGATTTGATGATATCAGCAAATACTTTATATTTGATGATATCATTAAATATGGTGGAAGGTCAAAGTATGAACCATAACATGGAAGGCTCCCTGTTCAGAATGACAATAAACTTCGTCACAGCGCATGTTCCGTTTCACAGGCTCGCTCCACTATTTCTGCCCCCATTAGCGGCGGTTGACCTGTAGGTCCTGACCATTAACCACTGTGGTGGACCTACCTCGCACACGAGTTTCTGTGTACATCCGACCGGACCCCCGGCACGGTCAACATAGATATAACACAGAATTGAAAAGTGATCGGAATGTTCAACAAATAGCGCTTGAGATCATACTGAATTTACAGGGGACATGCTTAGATAAATAATGTCACACAACTGTTTCAATCTGTATCGGCTTTAGTACTATTTGATTACAGTACCCACATCATATAAAGATAAAAAGAAGCCATATGACTTCATTGAGGCTTGGTTAGTTCTGTCTTTATCGTAAGAGCCTGGTCTCCTGTTACGGGTCAGTAAAGGGTCATAGAGATTAATTTATTGTTGTATGTGCGGTTATGCCTTATCTCCTGCCCTAAAAGCTAACCAGTGAAGAAGCACGACAATCGCATTAAGGTGCAGAAATGTTTATTATTGTCTCGCATGCTATTTAGCAGAACTGCTACTTCGCAAATAATTTCTAAAATCAGTGATATTTAGAAAGGGGTGTGCTACTTGGAAGATAATTTCTAGGATTACTGCTAGTTAGCACTTTGACTTGCCTGTTCCCAAAGAAAATATATTGTATAATTAGCACAAATGCTAAATATTGAATATTTTTTTCTAAATTGCAACCAGAAGAAATATTCAATATTTATGATAAATCGCAAACGCAAATTGTTGGACTGCCCCTCCCGAAAGAAAATATATTGTATAATTAGCACAAAAGCTAAATATTGAATATTTCTTCTAAATCGCAGCTCCAAATTGTACGAATGCCTCTCCTTAAAGAAAATATATTGTATAATTAGCACAAATGCTACATATTTTCAAACTTGCATGGACTGGTGAATAAGGATGTTTAAGGCAGTCCCAAGTACACCTTATTTGCTGGTCTGTGCAACTCCTCTGACAACAACAGGGATTATTCTATCTTTCTTCCTGGTTAAACAACGCGCATGCGCTGGTATATAAAATTTTTTAAGACAGTCGCAAGTACATTTTCATTTGTGGTCTGTGCAACTCCACTCAGACAATAACAGATTATTATATCGTTCTTCCTGGTTTAACTTGTTTTATGTATAATCAATAGCTCAACTCGAATCTTATATCCGCTGAGATGTTAATCTACTCGGATTATTATTATTATTTCTTAGACCTGTGTGTTCTGCCAGTGTATGCATGCATAATTATTTCCATCTATTTCTATCATTCATGTAGTTATTCGAATATTTTGCTAATATCTAATACTATAATATCGTAGTATATATTCTCATGTATTTACTCATTTCTCGACAGAAAACAAGACGATAGAGTTTCTTTGTATACAATAGGGCTTTTTAATTTTAATTTATTCTCTTAAAATATAACAGTATTCACCATTCTTCAAATTTCTCAATCTTACACTTTCGCTGCTGAATTGTCAAACTCTACTTTTTCCTTGGGATAGAGCAAGCCCTCTGGGGTTTTATTCCCGCCACATATGCGGCTATTGTATTATTGCTGTTAACATTTTCATATTGTCTGCTGTATTTTGTTTGGTGAATAAATTCAATTCAATTCAAATTCAACGCGCATGTGCTGCTTTGTAGGACGCCTACAGAACGGGCGATATAAAGTCAATCTCACTGATGCAGACAGCTGACATGTATTCAGACTTACTGGCACAACAAACCAATCATTCAACGACACTGTATGTTGGCATGCACCCAATGACTGAAGGTGTTTCGGAGACAATCGGCCCCTTTCAATGTAATTTCGAAAGAAACAAAACGCCAAAAACAACATCTTCCTTTGGTACTTGATTGCAACAATCAAATTATATTTCTAATTAGATGATATTATAAAGGTGCTAAATATTGAATATATTGTCCTTTCTCCGACACGATGTTACAGATATTTTAATGCGAATCTCTTCTAATTAGAGTAGATTATAAAAGTGCTAAATATTGAATATATTGTCTTTTCTCCGAAAACGGCTCTTGTGGATATTTAACTGCGAATCTCTTCTATTTAGTATAGATTATAAAAGTGCTAAATATTGAATATATTGTCTTTTCAAAGACGCCATGCAGCTACATATTTAAGCGCGAATATATATTGTCTCTCTCGGACGCCAGCTAGATATTTAACTGCGAATCTCTTCTAATTAGATGATATTATCAAAGTGCTAAATATTCAATATATTGTCTGTTCTCAGACGTCAGATACATATTTAAGTGCGAATTTATTCTAATTAGATAATATTATAAAGGTGCTAAATATTGAATATATTGTCCTTTCTCCGACGCGGGGTTACATATATATTTTAATGCGAATCTCTTCTAATTAGAGTAGATTATAAAAGTGCTAAATATTGAATATATTGCCTTTTCTCCGAAACGGCTCTTGTGGATATTTAACTGCGAATCTCTTCTATTTAGTATAGATTATAAAAGTGCTAAATATTGAATATATTGTCTTTTCAAAGACGCCATGCAGCTACATATTTAAGTGCGAATCTTTTCTAATTAGATATTATAAAAGTGCTAAATATTGATTATATTGTCTTTCTCGGACGCCAGCTAGATATTTAACTGCGAATCCCTTCTAATTGGATGATATTATCAAAGTGCTAAATATTCAATATATTGTCTGTTCTCCGACGCCAGCTACATATTTAAATGCGAATCTATTCTAATTAGATAATATCATAAAGGTGCTAAATATTGAATATATTGTCCTTTCTTCGACACGATGCTACAGATATTTTAATGCGAATCTCTTCTAATTAGATTAGATTATAAAAGTGCTAAATATTAAATATATTGTGTTTTCCCCGAAAAGGCTCTTGTGGATATTTAACTGCGAATCTCTTCTATTTAGTATAGATTATAAAAGTGCTAAATATTGAATATATTGTCTTTTTCTAGACGCCAGCTACATATTTAAGTGCGAATCTTTTCTAATTATATGATATTATAAAGGTGCTAAATATTGAATATATTGTCTTTCGCGGACGCCAGATAGATATTTAACTGCGAATCTCTTCTAATTAGATGATATTATCAAAGTGCTAAATATTCAATATATTGTCTGTTCTCAAACGTCAACTACATATTTAAATGCGAATATATTCTAATTAGATGATATTATAAAACTGCTAAATATTGAATATATTGTCATTTCTCCGACACAGTGTTACAGATATATTAATGCGAATCTCTTCTAATTAGATTAGATTATAAAAGTGCTCAATATTGAATATATTGTCTTTTCTCCGAAAAGTCTCATGTGGAATTTAACTGCGAATCTCTTCTATTTAGTATAGATTATAAAAGTGCTAAATATTGAATATATTGTCTTTTTTCAGAAGCCAGCTGCATATTCACGTGCGAATCTTTTCTAATTAGATGATATTATAAAGGTGCTAAATATTGAATATATTGTCTTTCTCGGACGACAGCTAGATATTGAACAGCGAATCTCTTCTGATTAGATGATATTATAAAGGTGCTAAATACTGAATATATTGTCTCTCTCGGACGCCAGCCAGATATTTAACAGCGAATCTCTTCTAATTAGATGATATTATAAAAGTGCTAAATATTGAATATATTATCTCTCTCGGACGCCAGCTAGATATTTAACTACGAATCTCTTCTAATTAGATGATATTATCAAAGTGATAAATATTCAATATATTGTCTGTTCTCAGACGTCAGCTACATATTTAAGTGCGAATCTATTCTAATTAGATAATATTATAAAGGTGCTAAATATTGAATATATTGTCCTTTCTCCGACACGGGGTTACATATATTTTAATGCGAATCTCTTCTAATTAGAGTAGATTATAAAAGTGCTAAATATTGAATATATTGTCTTTTCTCCGAAAAGGCTCTTGTGGATATTTAACTGCGAATCTCTTCTATTTAGTATAGATTATAAAAGTGCTAAATATTGAATATATTGTCTTTTCCCAGACGCCAGCTACATACTTAAGTGCGAATCTTTTCTAATTATATGATATTATAAGGATGCTAAATATTGAATATATTGTCTTTCTCGGACGCCAGATAGATATTTAACTGCGAATCTCTTCTAATTAGATGATATTATCAAAGTGCTAAATATTCAATATATTGTCTGTTCTCAGACGTCAGCTACATATTTAAGTGCGAATCTATTCTAATTAGATAATATTATAAAGGTGCTAAATATTGAATATATTGTCTTTTCAAAGACGCCATGCAGCTACATATTTAAGTGCGAATATATATTGTCTCTCTCGGACGCCAGCTAGATATTTAACTGCAAATCTCTTCTAATTAGATGATATTATCAAAGTGCTAAATATTCAATATATTGTCTGTTCTCAGACGTCAGCTACATATTTAAGTGCGAATTTATTCTAATTAGATATTATAAAGGTGCTAAATATTGAATATATTGTCCTTTCTCCGGCGCGGGGTTACATATATATTTTAATGCGAATCTCTTCTAATTAGAGTAGATTATAAAAGTGCTAAATATTGAATATATTGTCTTTTCTCCGAAACGGCTCTTGTGGATATTTAACTGCGAATCTCTTCTATTTAGTATAGATTATAAAAGTGCTAAATATTGAATATATTGTCTTTTCAAAGACGCCATGCAGCTACATATTTAAGTACGAATCTTTTCTAATTAGATATTATAAAAGTGCTAAATATTGATTATATTGTCTTTCTCGGACGCCAGCTAGATATTTAACTGCGAATCCCTTCTAATTGGATGATATTATCAAAGTGCTAAATATTCAATATATTGTCTGTTCTCCGACGCCAGCTACATATTTAAATGCGAATCTATTCTAATTAGATAATATCATAAAGGTGCTAAATATTGAATATATTGTCCTTTTTTCGACACGATGCTACAGATATTTTAATGCGAATCTCTTCTAGTTAGATTAGATTATAAAAGTGCTAAATATTAAATATATTGTGTTTTCCCCGAAAAGGCTCTTGTGGATATTTAACTGCGAATCTCTTCTATTTAGTATAGATTATAAAAGTGCTAAATATTGAATATATTGTCTTTTTCCAGACGCCAGCTACATATTTAAGTGCGAATCTTTTCTAATTATATGATATTATAAAGGTGCTAAATATTGAATATATTGTCTTTCTCGGACGCCAGCTAGATATTTAACTGCGAATCCCTTCTAATTGGATGATATTATCAAAGTGCTAAATATTCAATATATTGTCTGTTCTCCGACGCCAGCTACATATTTAAATGCGAATCTATTCTAATTAGATAATATCATAAAGGTGCTAAATATTGAATATATTGTCCTTTTTTCGACACGATGCTACAGATATTTTAATGCGAATCTCTTCTAATTAGATTAGATTATAAAAGTGCTAAATATTAAGGGATCGTTTCCATTAATCGTTTTTTCTTCAGTCGCGATTTTTCTTCAATTTTCTCGATTGAAAAACGATCAGTCGCGAATCAGTCGCGAGGATATCGAGAAAAAAATGAGAAAAAACGATTGAACCTTTTCTGGAAAAAACCATTCTCTCGCGATATCGTGTTTGAATCGTTTACCCATGCGCGATCCGTTCTTGATCGCGAATCTTCAATCGCGAGAGAATCGTTTTTTTTTCAAGGCGCGAGAGAATCGTGAGGCGGAGTGATATTTGACACATAGGCCGTGTTGCCGTCGTACGCCGCTCTATCCGCGAACTGGGAACTACATGTAATGTTGATTGCGGATTTGTCGATGGAAAACCTATATTACTATACTATACTGTATAAATGCGCAAGATAACCGAATAATATATATGATTCACGATCTATAGTCTCCTACAAGCCGAAGTAGGGCGTATGCTGGAAATATCTATACATATACCTGTACCATGCTTCCTGTGACGTTCGCGCTCAGATTTACTCTGGCGAAGCGTAAATGACAAAATTACATGTTTATTCAATAATCGTGTGAGTCGACAATGTATTAATGTTCAGTCATTCCCTTCATACTTTCGATAATTTCCTCATATATTCATGCAACTTGGTATAAACAATACAGGGTGATAGTCACAATATCTTGTTTTGTAAATACCGGGTACAGGTCATAAGTGGATTTGAGTTCGTCGTTGATTGCATTGTCAGAATGATTACGGCACAGGTTTCATAGAGGTGTGAATGGGCGCATGGCGATAACCCAGAACAGCTTAGCCCTCCAGCCGAGAATTTCTAGGTTAATTAAGGTGAAAAATAGTGTAATTAAATATGTATATTTTGTTATAGTAAAACATACATTAGGAAAGGGTATCCATTCATGTTTTGGTACAGTTTTTAAACTATTAAGATGTGAATAAGTTCAAAAAATCACCATCAAGTTAATTTTATTTATTATAAGAATATTCGCGGCAGTGATTTCATATTTATATCAAGTACATATCACAATGGTGATTGAATCGCATATAACGGTTGGATTCGCATATGTACAATACTTTTTATTTTAATTTTATATTTTGATAAATGACCTATGAATGATTCCAAAGGGAAGCTCAAGCCAATAACCAACTGAATAGTATATAATTTCATCTCTTACTGGATTAACCAGTTGTGAAAATTTTTACAAATAGCCCGCGCTATATATTAATAATTAAGTGCTTTCGAAGACTCAAAACCCTGTATGACAATGTTATATTCAATACAGCGCCATCTATCTACACAAGGAAAATGGTGATCGTAGGACAAAAAACCACGCGTACAGCGAAAATCTGACGAATCAACTCAAAATTTCAGCCCGCACAGATGCCAAAAACGTTCACGAAAAATACTACACAAGAAATCTGGAATAATACCAGCTTAAAACACAGAAATACCCAAAATAATAGACGAAATTGCAAGTGCAAATGACCCAATCTGACCATATCCGGGTCTGTGTCCCGTACAAAATATATGTAAATATGAAGTTATAATTATATGCATAACCATTATTCCTATGTATATATATAGATATGTTTGTTCAATTTCTTTCAATATCCCCATCGTATCTATATAACCGCCAACTGTACAGAAACACGCTATAGTTTTACACTAGGCAAAGAATGGAAAAGGAAGAAGAAAAAATGATCGAACTTTATATGGTCTGACTGAAGTGTTAGAAACTCGAACGTGTATGCGGGTCAGTCAGGCTGAACCAACGGCGTACTACTTTCGGCTATAATCCTCAATCGTTTTTTTTTCAATCGTTTATATTTTCTCGATTAAAAAGCGATTGAATCGCGATATCGCTTTTTATTCGCGAGAATTTTCTCGATTGAAAAACGATTGCCAGCAAAAAAAAAAACCATTCGAACAGCGATCGCGAATGAATCGTTTATTTTGAAGAAAAAAAACCATTCCCTCGCGCCTTGGGAAATCGCGAGTTCGAGAAAATTTGACGAAATAAACGATTCATTCGCGAACGATAATTGGAAACGGTGCCTAAATATATTGTGTTTTCCCCGAAAAGGCTCTTGTGGATATTTAACTGCGAATCTCTTCTATTTAGTATAGATTATAAAAGTGCTAAATATTGAATATATTGTCTTTTTCCAGACGCCAGCTACATATTTAAGTGCGAATCTTTTCTAATTATATGATATTATAAAGGTGCTAAATATTGAATATATTGTCTTTCGCGGACGCCAGATAGATATTTAACTGCGAGTCTCTTCTAATTAGATGATATTATCAAAGTGCTAAATATTCAATATATTGTCTGTTCTCAAACGTCAACTACATATTTAAATGCGAATATATTCTAATTAGATGATATTATAAAACTGCTAAATATTGAATATATTGTCCTTTCTCCGACACGGTGTTACAGATATATTAATGCGAATCTCTTCTAATTAGATTAGATTATAAAAGTGCTAAATATTGAATATATTGTCTTTTCTCCGAAAAGTCTCATGTGGAATTTAACTGCGAATCTCTTCTATTTAGTATAGATTATAAAAGTGCTAAATATTGAATATATTGTCTTTTTTCAGAAGCCAGCTACATATTCACGTGCGAATCTTTTCTAATTAGATGATATTATAAAGGTGCTAAATATTGAATTCTCGGACGACAGCTAGATATTGAACAGCGAATCTCTTCTAATTAGATGATATTATAAAGGTGCTAAATACTGAATATATTGTCTCTCTCGGACGCCAGTCAGATATTTAACAGCGAATCTCTTCTAATTAGATGATATTATAAAAGTGCTAAATATTGAATATATTATCTCTCTCGGACGCCAGCTAGATATTGAATTACGAATCTCTTCTAATTAGATGATATTATCAAAGTGCTAAATATTCAATATATTGTCTGTTCTCAGACGTCAGCTACATATTTAAGTGCGAGTCTATCCTAATTAGATAATATTATAAAGGTGCTAAATATTGAATATATTGTCCTTTCTCCGACACGGGGTTACATATATTTTAATGGGAATCTCTTCTAATTAGAGTAGATTATAAAAGTGCTAAATATTGAATATATTGTCTTTTCTCCGAAAAGGCTCTTGTGGATATTTAACTGCGAATCTCTTGTATTTAGTATAGATTATAAAAGTGCTAACTATTGAATATATTGTCTTTTCAAAGACGCCATGCAGCTACATATTTAAGTGCGAATCTTTTCTAATTAGATATTATAAAAGTGCTAAATATTGAATATATTGTCTTTCTCGGACTCCAGCTAGATATTTAACTGCGAATCTCTTCTAATTAGATGATATTATCAAAGTGCTAAATATTCAATATATTGTCTGTTCTCAGACGCCAGCTACATATTTAAATGCGAATCTATTCTAATTAGATAATATCATAAAGGTGCTAAATATTGAATATATTGTCCTTTCTTCGACACGATGTTACAGATATTTTAATGCGAATCTCTTCTAATTAGATTAGATTATAAATGTGCTAAATATTGAATATATTGTGTTTTCCCCAAAAAGGCTCTTGTGGATATTTAACTGCGAATCTCTTCTATTTAGTATAGATTATAAAAGTGCTAAATATTGAATATATTGTCTTTTTCCAGACGCCAGCTACATATTTAAGTGCGAATCTTTTCTAATTATATGATATTATAAAGGTGCTAAATATTGAATATATTGTCTTTCGCGGACGCCAGATAGATATTTAACTGCGAATCTCTTCTAATTAGATGATATTATCAAAGTGCTAAATATTCAATATATTGTCTGTTCTCAAACGTCAACTACATATTTAAATGCGAATATATTCTAATTAGATGATATTATAAAACTGCTAAATATTGAATATATTGTCCTTTCTCCGACACGGTGTTACAGATATATTAATGCGAATCTCTTCTAATTAGATTAGATTATAAAAGTGCTAAATATTGAATATATTGTCTTTTCTCCGAAAAGTCTCATGTGGAATTTAACTGCGAATCTCTTCTATTCAGTATAGATTATAAAAAGTGCTAAATATTGAATATATTGTCTTTTTGCAGAAGCCAGCTACATATTCACGTGCGAATCTTTTCTAATTAGATGATATTACAAAGGTTCTAAATATTGAATATATTGTCTTTCTCGGACGACAGCTAGATATTTAACAGCGAATCTCTTCTAATTAGATGATATTATAAAGGTGCTAAATATTGAATATATTGTCCTTTCTCCTACAAAGTGTTAGATATTTTAATGCGAATATATTCTAATTAGACTAGATTATAAAAGTGCTAAATATTGAATATAGATGCTATTAAAGTAACCCACTTTTCTGCCTACTGCGGAGTTTAGCAAAAGTATCTGCACAATATTGCCAAGTATGCTATTTAGCACCATGTTAAAGCATAGGAAATTTGAAAAGTATCTAAAAAAAAGCCAATCCTGCACCTAACTCGACTATCGGCTCTGCCTTAATATACCATGCTCCATGCTGACCGGCTTTCCCGAAATCATTATCCCCTTTCGCCTCACCCCGATTATACTCAAATGCAGATGTAATGAATTTGTGTCTACAAGTCAATAACCCGCGATGGAAAAGTTTATCTTCCCTGCTGTTTTGTTATTTGAATGCCCTTATATTCAGGATTCTATTTGTCATTTATTAGTAAAGTTTGGCGTAAGGTATATGCCAGAGGTTTGATAGGTTTTATTGTTATTGTCTGGTTCTTTAAATAGATATTGCATGTGATTTGTCGGTAGATAGCTTTACCACAAGGTATAAATTATCAAACAACAGGATGAAAAGGGAGCAGGCATTAACATTTAGGCTTATCTTCACGTTCCGCCATATTTAATGATATCATCAAATCATTTGCTGATATCATCAAATGATTTGCTGATATCATCAAATGATTTGCTGATATCATCAAACCATTTGGTGATATCAGCAAATCATTTGGTGATATATCAGCAAATCAACTGATTTGTTGATATCAGCAAATCATTTGATGATATCAGCAAATCATTTGATGATATCATCAAATCATCTGAAGATATCATCCAATATTTAATGATATCAGCAAATGCCGAATAAAAAGTAAAAGCTTGCCATACGCGCGAGCATTGCCTGCAAACCAGTCACGAAATTCTCCCATCAACACGGGATAAGTTTGCAGAAAATTTGCCATTCCGCTTATGAAATCGGGCAATATTTATAATTGTGCATGTTAGAATGGAGTTAATGACATTCTTAGTGAATATGATCGTGCAATATTCACTAAGGCGGTGATTAACTCCTAATTCACGATATAATTTTCATAGAAACGGTAGATGATGGGTAACCCAGCTTCACTTGCACAACCAAATAATGATCAATAACCGTTGGGGACATATGGTGTAGTTCCTTGCGCTCAACACCTTTTTTTAATGTTAACCCTACCTGGCCTGGGAGACCCCCCCCGGCTCCCTACCAAACTTTCTGCGCTATCTCCGGAATCACAAAAATGGAGAGCTGAAACTCCGTGACTTTATAGTTGATCATATTGGGGTCATTTTTGAGCCTATTTGCATACTCCCCCCCCGAGCAGAGGATCATGGGTAATTTCAAGAGGTCGGCAGTAGTATACATAACGCAAATTGAGGGAATAGCGCCTCACTGCGCATGCGCAGAACCTTGTTGTGACGTCACAGCACAAAAAATGTGGCGGTTTTGTGGCGGTATTGGGGCGGTGTGCGCATGCGTTGTGGGAGGTGGGTACAAATGTGGGAGGTGGGTACAAATGTGGGAGGTGGGTACAAATGTGGGAGGTGGGTACAAATGTGGGAGGTGGGTACAAATGGGGGAGGTGGGTACAAATGTGGGAGGTGGGTACAAATGTGGGAGGTGGGTACAAATGTGGGAGGTGGGTACAAATGTGGGAGGTGGGTACAAATGTGGGAGGTGGGTACAAATGTGGGAGGTGGGTACAAATGTGGGAGGGGTGGGTACAAATGTGGGAGGTGGGTACAAATGTGGGAGGTGGGTACAAATGTGGGAGGTGGGTACAAATGTGGGAGGTGGGTACAAATGTGGGAGGTGGGTACAAAATGGCCGCCAGTAGTAAAATGTATAAAAGGAGTTGATTTTTAGGGAAAGGGTGTATTCAATCTGACTTACCTGACCTGACTTGATCAGCCAGCCAGCCCGCCAGCCAGTCCTCCTGCCTGCCTAGCCGCTTGTAATAAGACTTTTACACCGTAGCAGTTGCTCACCAGCCTGCAGCCCATAGTCATGGCGTCATTATCAAAATTTTTAGTCAGGCTTGCAAAGTACCGTGTTCGTCTGATTGAAGAGATGCGGAATGTGGGTGAATTATGTGATTTCCTTATGCTGGAGGAAAACATACTACTGGAACAGCGTGCCGAAGAAATCATGGCGGAGAAAACGACTTCAGCCCAAAACACAGCCCTCATCGATGATGTACCGCAGTTTACCTACTATCAATGTCTAGCCTTCATGGCGGGATTGAGGATGTCGGGAAATGACGAACTAGCAGATCTATTTGAAGCCCACGATGACGACGTTATACAAGATGCTGATGTGTTAGTAATGGATACCACTACCGAACAGCGTACTACAGCTAGCAAACGTACACACACTACTCCAGAGGCGAGTACTACACCGGCCAAACGCGTTTCACGCTCCAAACGCCCCCGACTAACACCGTTAGTTATACCTGAGTCAGTAGTTGTACCCCAGCAAGTGCCTGTGAAACAAGAGGTAGAACTTCCTCTGTCTGTCCAGGAGATTAATAATCTGATCCAGCAAGCTTACCAGGCAGCTCACCGGGACATTTGGGAGCTCTCACCTTATTTGACAGTGAGTGTGAAAGACGCAGAATTGCATTTGAATGCGGCGGGTTTTGGCGACAAACCCGGTAAGCATATTACCCTGAACTTAGAGAGCTGGCAAAAACTGCAGGCCCTTGATTACGCCATCGATGCAGTTATTCGCGACGACGGGCGTGATGAAGCGAAATTTCATGTGGGTGACGACATTTATGTGAGCTGTGCTTATTACAACGATGAGCTGCTCGTTCATATTCGTAAATGGCGTATGCAGTTAGATACGCAACAGCTCGTGCCTTGTCCTCAGGGTGTCACTTTCAAATTAACAGCCTGGCGGAAGTTACAGAGTCTCGCAAGTTCCATTGGTTCAGCTCTGGTCTACCAGGTGTCTCACTATATTTACCTCAAGTACATCGATACAGTCTTGCAGCTCATCAGACCTAAAATTCCACAGCACACTCCAGTACCTTCATACGCAATGATCACTGAAGCACTGGAGGCCGTGACGGAGACGGAAATTGCCCTGGGAGTTGAAGCGGCTTGCCTGTCCAAAATTCCACGTGAAGAAATTATAACATACATTTACGTGCACCAAGGACGGAAAGCTGATGATGAATTCAAACAAGTCTTGATGGCGAATTATTGAGAACAAGTGTTGAACAGAACATTTATTACCATACACCTTCATTGAAGTGGCTTGAGAGCGTATAATTGTTATTAAAATTTCAGAGTTTTTTTACTGTTAATTGTATTAAAAACATTCAGTATTCATATATAATTGTATTAAATTCAATACCCTTGTGAATACGTTCATTCTATTTGTGTTAATAAAAAATAGTAGACGAAAATTACAAAAAATGCTTAGTGTTCATTCTTTTGTTCCCTAGTTCCAATACGTGTATTTTCATACCTTTAGGCCGTCGCGCATGCGCAGAATCACCCTAATTCAACCTTCCACCCAGTCCATTAGATAGCCCTTCAACCTTATCAAAAGTATCACGTACCAATGAATATGTAGCAGAAAAAAAATTTTTGGCTATCCCCAGCTCCAAAAAGGCTATTTTTATACCCCTTCACTGCCGCGCATGCGCAGAAGGGTGATCGTTCAATCCCATACCCAGTGCATCAGATGCCCCTTCACCTAAGCTTCAATTTGATACCTCACTCGACCTCATTGGCCCATTAGGGGCTTCCCTAGATTGGCTGTTCCATCAACCTTCCCTCCTCCCGACCCCGCCCCCTTTTTCCCTGCCTTGTTTTCAATATTTAATTGTTAAAAAAACATATAAAATGAAAAAGATTTTTTTTGGCTCCATGAATCTTTTTTTCCTTGTTTTTAAAATAAAAAAAAAATTTTGGCTGTTCCATCAACCTTCCCTCCCCCTTGTCCCCCCCTTCTAATTCCCCTTTTTCCGTTTTTTCAATATTTAATTGTTAAAAAATTGAAAAAATTGAATTTTTTTTCTTTGGGGCATAACAATGATGGGGTCTGATGTTAATTTTTGTGCAAAGTTAGAAGTTCCTCTTCCGGGGAAGATGGTTGGCCCTGAAAAGGGCCGTTAGTGTTACTCCACCACCACACTTAGGCACGGTAGATTTTCTTTATCCCTCCTACATGTTTCCGACAAATTGGACATTTTATTTTCAGATGGTTCTCGCCGGCCTCAGTGCAATGGCACATGTCTCCTACACACGTCAGTGTCACCCAACAACCTGCACATAGGCATAAATGACCGCATGGTAAAACAGCAAATTCGCTTTCGGCATCTGTACATATGCTACAGCGTGATATTTTCTGCTCTTTATCCAGTTGTTTGTTTTGTCTGTGAATCTCCTCGTCCATTTTAATCAGGTCTTCTTTCAGTCCATTAATCAAGTTGTTCAGGCGAGTTATCTCGGCTTCACACCCATAGCATTGTTGTGGCAGAGTTTCGGCGGTAGTTGAAATCATTGGAATTTCACCAGGCGTTGTCGTTGGACCACGTCTACTATTTAACCATGGCAGTTCATCTTGTAGTTCCTCATCAGTTGAGTCATCATCAGGTTCTTGTATGGTTTCCATCGTGCTTATTTCTGCGTCATGTTCATCCCTTAGTCTTTCCAATTGTGCATTTTCTTCGACAGTTCGCCGGAGTTGTTCTAATTCTTCTGTACTGCGTGTTAAGATGGTTGTTTCGTTTTCCAATTCCCTTTGAAAACTGGTGGTTACCCTCATTCCATCATTTTCCTGAACGCTAACCAGCTCTCTGTGTTCTGTAGCATTTCTCGGGTCCCTAGCGGGGTGTTGTGTAAACAGCGCACGTCTTGTTGAATTCATGATTGTATGGGTGAATAAATGTCACAATATACACGTATTTATACTTTTAGTGAGATGTGGGAGGTGGGTACAAATGTGGGAGGTGGGTACAAATGTGGGAGGTGGGTACAAATGTGGGAGGTGGGTACAAATGTGGGAGGTGGGTACAAAATGTCCGCCAGTGTCAGTCAGTGCAAGATGTGGGAGGTGGGACAAGATGGCCGCCAAGTGTCAATGAGTACAAGATATGCATGGCCGCCAAGTGTGAATGAGTGCAAGCTATGCTCACTGTATATGAGTGTGTTTGTTATCATTGCTCAAGCATAAAAATTTCCTATTTTTTTCCATAAATCCGTTACAATTTTCTCGGAATTATGATAAGACTAATCCATAGTGTACACGTATTTTTTTTAGCCAGGAAAATTAAATTATTTCCAATGTACCTGGGTTTTAGACTACCGTACACTAACTTTATGATTTTTAAAATGCCTAAAAATTAATAAAATAATCATATATTCTAGCGTTAGGTTGTTAAATTTTTAAATATAACACTAATGAATTGCCTGAGTTTAACTTGTAATAAAATTTACACGTGCCGTGACATTTATTGTAAAATGAAAAGCTGTTTATAATTGTTAAACAAACACACATATATTTTTTCTTCAGCAGCGTAGCACACGATACAACCACAGTGTTTTCGCTGCGCGTGCGCACGTGTCTTACACTATAAATACCACATTTTTTTTTAATTATTCACAATTAATCTGAGTGCCCAGTCATGGATTTACCCTTGACTCAACTCATGTATATTGACAACACATCAGATTTGTTCACAAATCATTCGCCGCAGGATAATTTCTTCGCCTTGACAACAACCACACCGGATGTTACTCCAGATGTATACCAAAGTTTTGATGATATAGACGAGATGTTACAAACCATGTTAAAACCCCCAGAACCACAGACGACAGAAGATGGAATCGATTCAAATGCCTCCTATCATTCCCGAGACGAGCAACAACAAGCACCAGATGAAATTCATGATATAGACGAGATGTTACAATTTTCCTATGATTCCGGACAAGAACAACAACAACAAAAGAAAAAAGATTTAAGAAGGCTGAGGCCAGACGCCGGAGAAAAGAGAAAAGATACCAGATTGAGGAGAAATAGGCCACATCAAGACAGGAAAAACAGAAAAGATGTGAGAACAAACAGGATAAGAAACAGGAAAATAACCCCAGAAAAACAAATCCAAGACGAAATCAATTATGTACGGACATTAACAACAACAACAATCGGACAGACCACAGAGCGTCAAAGAGACTTGTATATCCATTGTGTAGAATGCGCGAATCCATTTTCGAAGTTCGCTATTTTTCCTTGCGGTCACCAGGGTATGTGTGAAACCTGCATCAACCATCACGCTAAGATACCATGGTGTGCAAAGGCGAATAAACCGATAGTTTGTCAATTGCTTCCTTTGACGTGTCCTGTGTGCGCTAAGAGAATAAGACAACAGACCTTGTCAACAACGATGTAATATGGCTATATTACATATTTTCCAACGGTTTTTTTAAAAACCACCCAGCTGTTCCGAAAGAGTGACTTCTAGCAAAGCACAACATAATTTAACACGAGAATCACACCCCTGTGTTCGTTCAAAATAAATGCCCCACTCTTATCAAAATAAATTCCCCTTGCATACCGGCATCGTTATCTTGGCACTGTGTAATATTAAATTAATGGGGCTATTCCCAACTTTTATCAAATAAAATTTTTCCCCTCATACCGGGGTTTAAAAATTTTTATAAAGTCCATTATACCCTTGTACTGTCATATTAAATTAATTAATGATGGGTACAAATGTGGGAGGTGGGTACAAATGTGGGAGGTGGGTACAAATGTGGGAGGTGGGTACAAATGTGGGAGGTGGGTACAAATGTGGGAGGTGGGTACAAATGTGAGAGGTGGGTACAAATGTGGGAGGTGGGTACAAATGTGGGAGGTGGGTGCAAATGTGGGAGGTGGGTACAAGATGGAATGTGTGCGCATGCGTGATGTGTGGGAGGTGGGTACAAAATGGCCGCCAAGTGTCAGTCAGTGCAAGATGTGGGAGGTGGGACAAGATGGCCGCCAGTGTCAGTCAGTGCAAGATGTGGGAGGTGGGACAAGATGGCCGCCATGTGGGAGGTGGGACAAGATGGC